>LOEQ01006863.1:26260-45480 GCA_001685075.1 Bramus lutescens | reverse complement strand
CCGTGCGGGAGCCGGGCGGGACGAAAAGCAGGCCCGCTCCCCTCATCACTACAACTCACCTCCTGGTTCCTGCCACCTCCAGAGCCATCCAGTTGCAAGCATAGAGCAATCCATGGCTGACATCAGAGCCTGATGATGCCACCACTCCCCCAAAGCCTGGCCTGCACTGAGCCCCAGGCCTTCTTCAGCTCCTGAGTCTTTCAGGGACATTTCAGACCCACGTGCTGTTTTACCCACATGCTACAGATTTTCATATATTATATTTTCATTGTCATTTAATTCAGGAGACTTTGTACTTCTCTACGAGTTTTATTCTTGACCCGCAGGTTGCTGTGAAATACCTTGTGGAGGGCCGAGGGTGTTATTTGCCTAGCATGTACAAAACCAGGGTTCAGCCCCTTCCCACATCTGCAATACACTTGCAATGTTTTCTGGGTTATAAATAGCAAGTCTAAATGCCCATTTCATACAAGTATATTTTTCTTCTAATTTTGAGAACTCTTATGTTAAAAATTTTGGCTCTGATTTCTATTTTTATTTTGTGATGTAAAAATAAGTGGAGTTTCTGAATATTGTTTAGGAACACATCAGACATAATAGCACATGCCTGTAATCCCAGCTCTCAAAGACTTGAGGCAAAAGGATGGTGAAATCAAGGCCATCCTGGGCTGCATAAACTCAACAGTTCTTTTCACACTGAGGTTTTCATGTATTAAACCATTATATTACTCATGGACCTGTTTCTAAATTCTCTGCTTTGTTCCATCCATAGAGTTTTGAAGCCTCCACATGCTTTTCATGTGGGTTGCTTTGTGACTCATTCTGGCATTTTCTACAAGTTCTTTCTTGTTCTCTTCATTAATCTCTGATACGAATTCCAGAGTTTTCTATGTAATAAAATATGATGTTAAATTGCTTAAATTTATTAAATAGGGAAAATAACTTGAAAAATTATGTTGTTTGCAATATTTTATTTCATGCTTGGTCCATTAGCTCTAGCTTCTTATTGGCTAACTCTTACATCTTAACTTAACCCATCTCCAATTCCTCTCTGTATGCTGTGAATACCATTGGTTAGTAAAGAAACTGCTTTGGGCTTATTGCAGTGCAGAATGGGACAAGGCAGGAATTCCAGGCAGATAGAGTAGGAGAGATTAGTCAGAGTCAAAGAGACACCATATAGCTATCACAGGAGACAGACGCTGGACAGAAACTTACCGGTAGGCCACAACCACATAGCGATACACTGATTAACAGAAATGGGTTAATTTAAGATATAAGAGCTATCTAGAAATATGTATAAGCTAATAAATAGGCCAAGCAGTATTTAATTAATACAGTTTCTATGTGATTATTTTTGGGTCTGGTTAGCCAGAAAACAAACACACATTCTCCGTCTACAACCAGTGATTGTTAATTCCTGTTAATTTTTGGGTTTGGTGGTGATGGTGATAGTGTGTGTGTTTCCTTTCTTTGGGTTTTGCTGTTTTCAGATTATCTATTTCCTGTGTTTTCATGAATGTGCCTGAGTTCCTTGGGTTGGAGTTTTCCTTCTAGTACTTTCTATAGTGCTGGATTTGAGGATAAGTATTGTTTAAATATTGTTTTCTCATGAAATACCTTGTTTTCACCATTTATGGTGATTAAAAGTTTTGCTGGGTTATAGTATGGGCTGGCATCCATGGTCTCTTTTGTCTCTAAAATGTCTGTCCAGGACCTTCTTTGATTTTTAGAGTCTCCATTGAGAAGTGGGTATGATTCTGATAGGTCTGCCTTTATATGTTACTTGGCCTTTTTCTTTTGCAGCTCTTAAAATTCTTTCTTTATTTTGTATGTTTAGTGTTTCAATTATTATGTGGTGAGAGGACTTTGTGATAGAGCCTATTTGGTGTTGTGTAAGCTTCTTGTGCCTTAAGGGGAAGTTTTCTCCTATGATTTTGTTGAGTATGTTTTTTGTGCCTTTGATCTGGAATTTTTCTTCTTCTATCCCTATTATTCTTACATTTTGTCTTTTCATGGTGTCCCAGACTTCCTGGATGTTTTGTGTTAGGAATTTATTGGATTTAACATTTTTCTTTGATTAATAAATCTATTCCCTCAATACCTGAGCTTCTCTCTTCTATCTCTTGTATTCTGTTGGTGATGCTTGCATGTGTAGTTCCTGTTCACTTACCCAGATTTTCCATATCCAAAATTTTCTTGGTTTGTGTTTCCTTTCTTGTTTCTATTTTAATTTGCAAGTCTTGAGCCATTTCCTTCACCTTTTTATGTTTTTTCTTTGCTTTCTTTAACAGATTTATTGATTTCTTCCATTTTTGTTTCTTTTCCTCAATTTTTGATGAGAATTTTTACTTATCTATTCTTCCAATTGGTATGCCTTGTGACAGTGTCTGTTCTTCCAAGTGCTGTGCTTTGCACCTGTGCCTATGTAGTCTACTCGAGTTGCAGGGGAGGACTGACCATAGAGAGGGTGTTCAAGTGCCTTCTGGCCAGCTCCTGGGGTCTGCACCAGAGCAGTGGAGTTCCATGAGAGGTGGAGGCAGGGCCCAGCTGTCTGCTGGTTCTGGGATGGTAGAGGGAGGAGCACGTGGTGTACCCTGGGGTTTAGTTAGGGTCTGGACTTTGGGGCAGTCCAACTGAGTGGCAGATCGCTCATCGGTTTTTCCCGCTGGTGTGGTTTACTCTTGTGCCTATGTAATCTGCTGGGGTTGCAGGAAAAGCTGGCTATGGGGAGAATGTTCAGGTGTGTGGGATTGGGTGGCAGAGTGGGTCTTGGAGGGACAGAGTCCAGTGGGTGGTGGGGTAGGGGTGCAGCCTGAAGCAGTTCTCTTACCCCAGATGGTGGGGACTCCACATGTGGCTTTTTAGCATGGGTGCTGAATTCTGAACTCAAGTCTTCAGCAATCACTTTACCTGCTGGGCCATCTCTCCAGCCCAGAACTTCCTTTTAATCCTTTTAACATGCCAAGAATTATTACAAGCATTCATAAAGCATACTAAGAGAAAACTACTTCACGTGGTGAAGACCGTGTTTCTTCTTTGGTTACTTTCCACTTTGACACACACTTTTTTATCTTTTGTCCCAAACTTTAAAGATTTCCCATTGGAGTGGATGGTTGTACCCATGGCCCCTGAGCTCTTGTAGACTTTGTGTTCTCTCCTATCTGCTCCATCTCAAGCCTGCTCACTCTCCTTTTGCCTTTGTTCTGCCTCTTCTTGAATTCTGTTTTTCCAATTAAACCACCAAATCAGTCAGAACTGTAATCTTCAGAAGGTTGCAAGAACATAGTTCATTTCCTCACCCTTGCTCCCAACTCTGATTTATAGCTGTCTATGTAGTATTAATTAAGACAGATTTCATAATGAAATTCCTCTCATTATGATATCAGCGCTCCTTGTAAACTCGAGTCTTGCTAAGGGCTCTTTTCTTAAGCACAATCCTGCATCTGTGAGGGAAAAACATAATTAAGACCTCTAATGGAAAGTTTTCAAATGCACACTTGCTACGTAGTTTTCAAGCACTGTTTTGAAATGTTTTGTGCTTTCTTTTCCCTCCCCTGGGTTATGAGAATGTTTCCCTGTGCTGTTCTGTGGTGCTCTGGGGAGGGCATGTGATGTGATGTAGGGATTGCCAAGTTCAGGGCTGAGATCTTTGTGACTCACTCAGCCCAGAATTCTGCATGGCTATGGGAAAAGCTTTGGGATGGCTGCTCAATAAAATGATCCTAACTCCAGATTTGTACTCTGTCCCCACTTCAGCTCAGAATGGGGGTGTGAGGGTCCTCCCTCATTTCTAGCACCACGGGCAGACATGTTCACAGCTTTCAAATGGCCAGCACTATTCTACAGCGTGGCTTGTCTTTCTATGTAAAGTGGGACCAAGATGGAGTTTTGACGTGGGTCTTAAGATCTCTGAAAGGCCATAATTAGTATCTGGGAAGAACGCTGGGACCTGGTTTCCTGTCCTAGTTGGGAAAGTAGCTTTGCGCTTCTGAGACCAGCTTCATTTGTAAACTGCAGAGTGGGCTAGGCTGTTCTCTAAGGTCCCTTGAAGGAAATGATGGTGAATCTTTGTCCTGGGGAGAGGGCCAGAATTTGGAAGCATAATAGGCATGTTAGCAGGGGCCTTTCTCCCCATATAGCAGACCTTGGGGTGCTAGCAGGTGTGAAGCCCTGGCACAGCCCCTTTTGGGTAGTAGAAGGTGGGCACAAGGCAGCACCAGAGACAGTCTTATCTCAGGGCATTTGTGTTCTCCCTTCTTTGTTAGTAAGGACTCCCGGTGAATCACATAGTCAGGTGGTCTATGGAGGAAACAGGTGCAGAAGGATGAACACAGACCACATTCCTTCTCTGTCAAATGTTCCTGTCACGATTGTGTCTGGAGAGTCTGATCTTCCATCCCATCTTTATAAACTTGTACCATGTAAGGCCACTGAGTGCTAACTGCCTTCCCTTTGTGGTCCATCACTCTCAGGATGATTTTTACCAAATATGAATGTCACCTGCAGACACTCAGCTGTCCCCTGGAGACACTGAGCTCACAAAATGTGTGTGTATGCTGTGGTAACAAGTGCTCCTTGGGGAATATTCTGGAACTAGGGAAAAACCTGAAGAAAAAAAAAATCTTCTTGCCCAACCAAAGGTGATGATTGTTCACATTCACATTCTGGTTCTTTCTTCTTTTTTGTGTCCAAGTTCTCTGTTGTTAAATAAGCTAGAGTTCTGGGCACTGTGCCTTTCAATCCTATGGTGGCTTTGCTGTACAAATAGCCCTGTTTGTACATATGTTTCTATATTTTTGGATTGTTTTCACAGAAGTTTCTCGGTGTTTACATACAGCATTAGAGAGCTGGGCTTACTTTCTCTTCAGTCTGGTTCTGAGGCTTCTTGCTCAGTGACCTGACTAATGGATCCCACTACCCTAGACCCACAGTGTGCGCCTCTTACCATGCTCTTACCAATGATCAGCCCGATTTATTTTTCAAATCTTTCCTAACTTAATGGGAAAACATTATTTCAATTTTGTGTTTTATTTTACTGATTATGGGTGATATTAAAAGTCTCTGCATGCCTACTAGCTCTTTTCTTTCCCTTTTCTCTAAATTCTCTATTTGTATCTTCTGCCCATTTATCTCCCTTAGTAGAATATTTACATTTATATTTTTAAATTTTTATTCGTTGAGAACTTCATACAATATGTCTTGATTGTATTCACGCCCTCCCAGGTCCACACCCCACCCCACTCCCCACTTTGCACTCCTTTTGATTTTATTTTAGAGAGACTCTCTTACAGTGGAACCGTCTGCACTGGCAGTCTTTCCAATGCGAGCCTTCACTGCGACACTACAGTTAGATGTCCTCTGCATTCTGAGCAGCTTTAGACCTCTGGAGTAGTCTCTGCTACAAAAGGAAGCTCCTTTGGTGAGGGGTGAGAACTCTATGTATCTATAGCTAGATGGAAAAGTATTAAGAATGCGGCTAAAGATTATACCGGTACGAAAGTGGCAATAATAGGTTCTCCTCTAGGTTCCATGGCTCACCAGCCACAGCTAATTTACAGCCCTAGACATAACCTTCCTCTCTCTGAGTGGGGTTTAAGTCCAGTTAGGGGCTCTTGCTTATCCCCAGTATATATGTGCTGCTCTTGCACCTTTAGAACCATCTCTTCATGCTGGTCATTGTTGTAGTTTCTAGCTGTTGCAGCTCAGTAGGACAACCAGTTGCTTTTCCCCCTTGGGAGGCTGCACAACTCCTTCCAGCGCTATGAGGGCTAGTCCTAAGAACCAGGTCAGATTCACACCGGTTCCTCCAAGTCACACAGCCTAAGTCTGTGGAGTTGCCAGACACAGGTTCTCACCTTGTCTGGAAGGCAACAAGATAAACAACAGTAGCCTAAACTGTTAGGGACCCCTTGGGCGCCCCTGACCAACTTAAAAGGAGGTTTCCCATGGCACTGGGTAGCCTATTTGGGGGAGGAAGGAGCAGTGTGTGTGTGTGTACACACACATATGTGTATTATATGTAATTTTGATTAAAAATAAAACAATACAATCCCCTGTGGCTTTTTGAACGTCCTTAGTGTTGTTTATCCCTCTTCCTTCTTGGTGCCCTTCTGCCTCCCTCCCCAAGGCAGGTTTTTCCTGCTTCCCACTTCATAGCAACTGTGCCTTACTGTCCTTTCGGTCCCCTCTTCCTGCTTCTGTTTTTATTACAACTTGCTTTCTAGTTTATTGTTTTCATCTCATTTTTACAATGGCTTCTTGATGTGCAGACACTTTACCTTTTGATTTTATTACACTGTTGTTCATTTTATTTTTGTGTATGTGTGGGGGACATACTTGTGCTATAGTATGTAAGTGGAAGTCAGTAGATAACTTGCAGGAATTGATTCTCTCCTTCTACCATGTGCGTCCCAGGAACAGAACTCAGGTAGTCAAGCCCGGCACCAAGCCATGCCGTCTCACCAGGCCCATTTTAACTTTTTGTTCAAATCTGCACTCTTTTCCTTCGCAGTTCATTCTGTCACATTCATACTAGGAAAGGTTTCCTTGCCTAAAGACTAGGTTGAAATCCACTTCCCTTTTCTTGATTGGTACATAATATGGGGTGGTGTGTGTGTGTGTGTGTGTGTGTGTGTGTGTGTGTGTGTGTGTATTTGTCTATCTTATGTGCTATATTGAGTTGGCTTTGTTTATCTCTTTGTTTTGGTTTTGGGTCTTGTCCAAAGCAGGGTCAGCCTGTGTTTTGCATTCAGTTCTTCTGCAGACATGGGGACCTGCCCAGGTGTTTTGCCCCTTGAACTTTATTCCTGCTCCAGAAACACACACCTTCCCAGCCCATTTCTTAGGAGATATTCTAAAACCTAATTCTTTATTGTTTTCAAGTTGCCTTTGGCTCTGCTTACTTGCTGTTTGTTTTCCAGATGAATGATAGAATCACTTTTTTGTGAAGTTCTGAGCTCCTTTGGGGTTTTGATGAAAATTACATTCAGCCTACAAATTACCTGGAAAGACGCTGGCATCTTTCTAGGTTTCAGTCCTCCCGTCCAGGTACACATGCTGCACGTCCCTCCACATTCTCAAATACACTTTATGTGTCTCCACGGAATTCTGTAGTTTTCTTTCTGCAGGTTCAACACGTTTCTTATTAAGGTATTCCCAGATTCTTTTATTTTGAATTCTTTTGAAAAAATGGAACCTTTTCTTCTTTTGTACAGATCACTATTTTTAATATCACTTTGTCCTCAGTGTTTGCCAAGTCCTGGCAGGAATGAAACAAAAAAGCATTTCTTCTTTCCCCACCTCATAAGTGCTGAACTTTAAAACGAACCAAGCTCAAATTTTTTTTCTTTTTATAGATAATAAAACTGAGGTCATGAAAGGTAAAGTGATGTTTAAGGATAATCTAACATGTCTGTAATCTTTGCATCAGTGTCTTGACAAACGTAAAATTACCCAGAACTATATCCATTCTCTTCCTTGTGTTAGTTTGCTATGTGGTTATAATAAATTACCGCAGACTTGAAGGCTCGAAACAATGCCGATTGTCATCTGCTGTGAATGAGTGATGGCACCGGTAGACCACCAAGCCACTGTCACTTAGCCAGTTCCACAGGCTCCACTTCACCACATGTTTCTGACTTGCCTTGACTCTCTGTCCACAGCAAGCACAAGCTCTTTGTCCTGTTCCAAGTTCTGTTACTAATACTCTGACCTCCAGATACACATCGCACTTCCCAGGATTACAACAAGGTGGGGAAGGGCAGAGAGATACAGCCATGCAGAATGTCAGATCCTGGCTTCACCAGTCAGCAGCAGAGGTGTTCAGATGAACTGTTTGGAGAGCATGAAGTGGGTAGTGTTAGCGGGAACACACTGAGTTTGGGGTCTGCTGAGGTTTTACCGTTGGTCATCTCCTGAGCAAAGCCATGACTTGTACACCAGGGTGGCCTATGACAAAGGAATAGTTAAGTGTTCCACACTGTGGGCTGATGTGAATACATCCTGTGTGTCTTTGGTCTGGTTTATTAAGTTATTGAAGTTCAACATGTCCAACATATGGTGTTAATAGCATCTCATTTTACCATATTCTGCTGTGTATTGTGGGAATTTGGTCCTATAGCCAGTTGTATGGAATGGCTTCCAATGGGCATAGTCTTCTCTGAAGATACATGACCCTATAAAACCAGCAGGGGAAGGGTCTCACACTCTCTTGGACTGTGGAGGGCTTACTGAAGCCACAGCTTGGTGACCTTCTCTGGACCTTCCTCATCTCTTTGGAAACGAAGAGGCAGTAACACCTGGATCAGCAGGGTTGTCACTGATTTTGTTTCTGTATCATGTGTGCACTGTATTAAATAAACCCGACTTTATCCCAGACCTCCTTTCACGCAGTAGCTATGTGTCTTTATAACTGTGGAAAAGTCCAGGTATTAACTCACTCCCAGTGTCTGGGGGTTGTTATTTGTATGAAGTGCGGAGTCCTTCCATTTTGACAATGTTAACCAGGATGGAGTCACTCAGGGCAAGGCCCAGCCTGCTCTGTACCCTCCTCTGATAGTTCTCTGTCTGTAAGTTGTCTGCACTAGGTTAATTGAGTTCAGAAGGCCTGCCCGGAACTCTGCATCTCGACTATGAGTACCTTCTGACCAGCTGCCTCAGGCTCCTGACACCACACCTGTCCCACTCCCCTCAAACCTTGAGCCCTAATAACCATTCTTTGAATGGCCACTGTAAGGGTTAGCCGTGGCAACATGCATGGAAACTTATGTTTTTCTCCCATCTACATAGATTGCGTAGACTCTTCTATACATCCATTCATGTGGTCAACGCATATTCAATTAAACAGCACTGTTGACCAGATGCTGAGACCAGATGCTGGGCTGAGTCCTGGGCACAGCACAGTGAGCAAGGTTTCTGTGCTCCTGCCCATTGTGTGTTCCATAGGCGGCGGGGAAGAACTACCAACCACAGAGATGGGCCAGCCCTCATGGACTGCCGCTTATCAAAGAAGCCTGGGTTCCTTTGTCTGCATACCATAGGATAAGAAAACCACTCTGCAGAGCACGTTCGTAATGATTCTGGCACTAATAATATGGACTGTGGGGAAACAGAGAGGCATCTCCATTTCCTGTATTTCTTCAGTTTTGAAGATTTCTGGAAATCCTCCCAGTCTTCCTCACCGTATCGCTAGTTAACACATTGTCTCTAGAAGGAAAATGTCTGGAGACAGGGCACACTAGGAGGCAGGTGACTACAAGGACCTACCCAATTCAGACTCTTCCCCAAACATTTGGAGGGTCCCCTGCCTCCTCGTCTAGGAAAGCAAGCAAGCTGGCTTTTCTCCCACACAGTCTCCTGGTTTTGTTTTCTGATACTCAATTGCTGTGCCTCTGTGCTTGAGCATAATGTAAATACTTAATTTGTTTAATAAATATCCTGAAATGGCCTCTTGGAGTTGTTACTAGAAGGGCACGAACCTTTTAAGTCACTTAGCCAGCACAGATCAACACTTAATGTCCTTAATGATGAGCGTGATCTTTTTTAGTGGCTGAAACGCTCCGTAATCAATGATGTGGCCCTGCCTGGAGGCAGGAGAAACTAGATAATGGGCAGAAAATGTCATGCCGGATCAGGCCAGTAATTTGAATCCCTGAAATCGGTATTAGTGTGGCAATTTATGGGAGAGCAGTTTCTTCCCAAGGCTAGGAAGAGCCCCCCAACATCTCTAATGTCCCTTCGTGATTTACACATTATTGAAACCCCTGGTGAGCCAATGTCTGTTCTCAGCCTAAAGCCTGGGAGAGCCATCTCCTCCTCCTCTCTCTCTAAGGCAAGTGCTCTGCCAGCCTCAGCAGGAAGCTCAGTGCTAGGCTGTAGGGGAGAGGCCTTTCTGGATGGGGTGCGGGGATGTCATCTGCATCTGTGGGACTGCCCTCCCTGTAGTTCCTTTTCTTCCTGCTCCTCCACACTGGCTTTGAGAATTACTGCAGGAGTAGAAAACAAGCCTGTGCCTGGAATCTCAGCATTTAGGAGGTTAAAGGGAAAAGAGCTTGAGTTCAAGACCAACCAACAAAGGGCTGGTGCCAGGGCTTGGGTGGGGGGGGGGCACTAGCTTAGCAATTCCAGGCCCTAGTTCAGCTGGAGGGGAGGAAAGATCTATTAAATTCAGAAGCATGTCCAGGGACCAGTCATTGAATATCCCCTCTTGTGCTTGTCCAGGGCCCCTCGATTTTGTCGTGGAATATGTCGGACCATATCACATTCCCTATGTGTGTCATAATTTTCTAAGTGATTGTCATGCCTTCTGGACTCTTGCCTCTCCAGATAGAAGTCATGTTCATACCTGTGGTCCCCCCATTTGATGTGACTTCCTGGTGACCCGGAGCCTTCATTAATAGAATATTTCTGATAATTTGAGGGAATTATTTCATTATGAAATATTATTCCATTTCATGTTGTTTATTATTGTTGGCAGGCCCAGAATTTCTAAGTGCTAGGAGTATGCTATAAATGAAACATAAATAATGCATTATAATTATGCAGAACTAAAGCCAGACCTCCTATCAGCCCACTGATGCAGATCCTTGAGAAATGGGCCGAAGTGTAAAATCTACTTTCCCAAGTGGATTATTTAGAACTAAAGATTTTTGTATTCTCCTTTACTTGGTAGGGGAAAGCAGATAAAACCTAATTTCTCATAGTTTTACAATAAATTTTCAGTCATCAAGCTATATGGAGCAAATCACTTGGACTTCCGGCTAGTCTTTTGCTGATCCTGGATGAGAGTGCCTTTCAGAATATGGCCATGCCACAGTCCCTGGGGGTTGATGATGTCCTAGACCCTTTGAAACATGCTATTCTAGTTGTGTCTTATTGCTGGGTCTGCTGGTTGCTGGGATTCTGGGGGCTGGAAATGTAGCCCCACTGCCATACTATAGAGAGGAAACAAGAATTTTGCTGGCAAGGAAGCTGGCGTGAGTTTCCCACTATGCTTCCCAAAGCTTCTGCCCTTACAGCCGTCTTCATCCTGCCGCCTCCAAGTGTCTCATGTGATCTTTGCTAAATCTATGTATCATATTTCAGAATTTGATTAGTGCTTGCTGATTCAGAATGATCAGACTGTTTTAATTACTGAGGACTCATATTTTTGGTCCAACATATTTTTTTTAGTTCTGAATCTTATGGGATATTTGTTTTTCCATATGAATTTTAGATTTGATTCGTTGAATTTCTTTTAAAAAGAACAAGTAAACAAATTTCTACTATTCTTCTGTTGCATCTTATTAAAAATATATTCTACTCCAAAACATCCGTATCAGAAAATAAGCATTGTTTGACAATCAGGTCTTTTTCTGATTCCAAGGCAGTGTGGTTTTGCAAGGCAGGCTTACCAGCAAACAGTGGCCAACAGTGTTATTAGCAGGGCACCTACAAATGGCTCAGTGTTTGCAGTTCACATTTCAACTTCAACTCTATGTGTTGCATTAGCAGAATCAAGCTCATTAAGCTGCATTCTCTGAGCCCATCTCTGTGAGCCCCTGAACCCACTCACACTTGGCACTCTCGTCTGGCACTGTGTAATCTTTCCTGCATTACACTTGAAAGTTCAGCTCATTCCGAAACCTCCAGTCAAGGATGTGAACTTGTTGCTTTCAGGGAGGCCGCATCTGTGCACTGAGCCATTACGCCATCTGTTAAAGTGGTCAGAGTTCATTTGATTGCCTCCTTTGTGGACAGACTTGTACTGAGAGAGCGTGTGTTATTGAAAACATAATTTTCCTCATCATTATGCTTTCTTCCTAGCCAGATCACAACCTGCTAGAAATCTATTGAACGTGGAGTGAAAAGCTCTCCAGAATAGCTGTTCTTAAGAGATTAAATGATTGCCATCTCTGTCCCATTTCTTTTATCTCATAATCAAGTTCAAGATGACACTGGATATCTCAGCTGAAGTGATTATTTGAAATAGAAATGGCTCTATCCCCTTCGTACTTCCCACTGTTGAATGCCGGGTCTTTTCTCTTTTCATTTGCATTTTTGTTTGTGTTTGGTTCCTTAGGGCCGTGGCCAGGGTCAAAGACTCTAGCTACTGTTTTTAAATGACTAACTGAAGTTGGGCTGCTTTTTAAATTTTCTGTATTCAAAGACACTCGTACAACAGAGCTCATCATGTTTTAGAGCTAACTCAGACTTTATCGTCTAGTGCAGTCCTTCAGATTGACAAGTGAAGAGCTAGGAATTTGAACTGCTAAGAGATTTTCCAATAGACACAAAGCCTTCCCCATGGTTACAAAGTCCTGGGGCAGCCCAGCTGAGACTGAAGCTCCTGTCTGGGCAGTTTCTACTGCAGCATTGAGAACAGAGAGAACTAGTGACCCATAAGTACAAGATGCCTTTTTTTTTTTTTAATGATTAGTTCAAGATGTTGTGTCGACTCTTCTCCCCATCCTTAGGGCTGCCTGGTCTCTGCTGTTTTCTTCCATCACAGTTTCTCTTCCAGAAAACTAAACTGAAAGAACAAGATAGCATCAATGTTTGTTAGCGACTCTGCTAAAACAGTTGCTACAGAAGAAATATCAGACTGCCAGACGTGGGAGTTAGGGCCACATATTGATTGCATTTATCCCCAGGCCTACAAGCAGTCAATAATTAGACATCTAAACTTACATTCTTTTCTTCTTTTAAAATGTCTAACTTTCTGATTCCTTATTCTTAAAACATCGTAACTGAGAGAAAGTGAGTCTTTTAGGATAAATCACTCTCCCAACCATGCTTGTATTTCCCACCCACTTTTCTCTTTGCTTGGGCTGGTCTACTCTGTCGTTCTCTAGGAGGCAGAGCTGCATATTAACAATACTTAGGGTCTGGTGAAATGGCTCATTAAGTAAGAGTACTTGGGCAATCATGAGGTCCTGAGTTTAAGTCCCCAGAACCTACCAAAAAAGCCAGGGGTAATCCCAGCACTGTTGGGGTTGGAGATGCAGTGGGGCTTGCTGACTGCCAGCCTGGTTCCAGGTCCATCAAGAGACTCAGTACTCAAGAGAATAGAGAGTGATAGAACAAAATATACTCAATGTCCCCCTCTCATCTCTGTGCCCAGACACGCACATGTGTGTGCACACACTATATATAGCACATAGACACCACACAAAGATCAAGTCTCCATACAGCTGAGTATGTAGTCTACTTAGTAGACTGCCTATTTAGTATGCACAATGGCCTGAGCTCCATGCCCATCAGCACCATGCAAAAGTCCAGGCCTGGTAGCTCATGACTATAGTCCCAGAACTTGGGAAGCAGATGCAGGAAACTAAGACATTCAAGATCATCCTTGGCTGCATACTGAATTGAAGACCAGCCTGGACCATATAAGACTCTGTCTCTAAATAGATTCATAAATAGAAATTCTAATAGGGGCAACCAGAAAGTTGGTTCTTTAAATTACAGAACTAAAGAAAATAGTCAAGAATCTTGTGACAACATCTGAGGAGAAATTAGACTGAGAAACTATTTTCCCCCAAATTATTGTAGTCCTCTTATCCTTGGTTTTACTTTCCTTAGACAGAATTATTCAGAACCTCGGCCCAGAAATATTAAGTGGAAACTTGAGAAATAAATACTTCACAGGTTTTAGATGGCGCATCCCTCTACCAACATGGCATCTTATTCCCCCCGTGGCACGGAGTCGTTTTCTTGTCTAGCTGCCTGTAGTTGCTCACTATCCTTCATGTTTGTGGGGCCTACTTTGCTTTCGTTCACACCTGTCCCCACCTCTTAGCTCATAGAAGGCAATAACTGTGTGTTGAATAAATGAATTTGTGGAATAAATTAATAGTGGCCCCAGTGTGTGGCAGTCATAGTGGTAGCAATTTCATCATGATGAATCGTTATCAATGTGCTATTGTGCTGTTCATTGCTGTTGTTAATTCTCTTACAGTGTCTAATTAGACATGGCCACAGATACTCATATGTAGCAAAAACATGGTATACAGAGGGCTAGATGCTCTTCATGGTTTCAGACATCCACTGGGAGCCTGAGAACATATCCACTCCAAACAAAGGGGAGGCTACTGTGTATTTATTGTCTCATCTACCTGGGTTTAGAAAGGATTGAAAGAAGGATAGTGGGCACATTAGGGTGGTTTCTCTTGCAAATGGTAAGGCGCCTTTTACAAAAGGCCTGAAATGCCAGGGGATTTATTCAGTTAGTGACTAAGAATCTTCACACAGGACAAGCTTCAAGTATGTTTTGATGAAACTCTAGCACCCTTAGCTCTTCTGAGCCCTCCTATCCATGTAGATAGCTCCCGTTCCAGCTGTTAGTTACCACTGGGGTGCCTGTGCACAAACGATCAGATCTGTGTGCCACTGGATGCCAGGGCTGTGTGGAGATGTGCACCCGTATGGAAGGAAAATAGTCTTAAGACCGGACCACCCTTTCACATCCCAGATGTCCAAACTGGAAGAACCTCTTCAGCTTGCAGATTCTCCAGATGTTATCACATTTGGATCAACTCTTTACCAGTCACTGGTGGCAGGGAAGGAATGCCAGATATCAGCTGACATAAGCAATCAGTTCTTGACAAGCACTGTGCTAAGGAGGAGGTAAGATTACTATGATTGACTTAGGCAGTCCAGTCCTATGTCTAGAATTTGAGATTGGGATCTGTCTCTCTTAGGTAATAGCTGTTACCTAGCAGAGTGGGTAGCTTGGATATGGGGAAGTAACTAATGGCAACCACTTTGTTATTATTCCTAACTGCACTTGGTGCTACCGAGGCCCAGGGCTCCATGGCTTCTGAAAGCCTTTATTCATGGCCTAGTCTGGGCACCTTTTGTCATTCATAGCTTATCTAACAGAACCATGTAAGCCTGTTCAGTCACTCTCACCTGCTCCTCTACCTTTCCAGTCATCCTGTAAGGACCTTATATTCAGAGGTGTGTTCCCTGTGCAATGATGGGCTACTTAAAGGCTTAATATTGCTACTTGTTGTTGACAGACTAAATATTATTGAACAGATATGCATGCAAGAGTGGTGAGCAGTCTGCTGTATGGTTTCCTAGAACTGTCATTTCAATTGTCCACAACTTCAGACTTCATCTGTCTTTGTAAAGGCATATTTAATTTGGTCTGAAAAGCATTTTGAAAATAGCTGAAGATGGATCTGTTGCGAGTCCTGAGATCCCTTTCAACTAAATGAGACTCTGAAGTGATGTGCTCTGGCTGATGGCAATTTAAATGCGCCATTCAAATGGACTGCATCTCCCAAAAGAAACCTTCTGCTGTCTGTGCCTGGATTCCTGCTGAAAACATAGCCTGCCAGGAAGATTCGAGTGCCCATTATTGTGAAACAGAGAATGAGAGGGGAAACGAGACCAGGGTCTGTTATTGAGTTCAGTACCACGGTGAGCAACACTGGAACCATACAAACCAAAGGAAAGACCTCAGAGTTGGCTGTCCAAGGGACAAAGGTTAATAGTTTATCCCACTTTATCCACTGAATCCCCTGTAGGGCCATAAAGCCTTCTGTTCCTGTGTCTTATGCTTGTTTGTGCACATGTGCACACACGCCAACTGTCTGCGCAGTCCCAGGTAAACGGCTAGATACCTGCAGGGCATGATCGAGGCAGTGTCCCCCAACAGTGTAGGTAAAGTGGGTGCAGGGTGCAAGGTGAGCACAGAGTGGTCAAATGTGCCGTGAAGAGGTTGCCAGTCACATAGAAGCCCAGGAAAGACCAGAAATCACCCCATTTCTCGTTCATTTTTCCTGTGCATCTGAGTGACTTTCCTTAACGTGTATCTTTAAAAGGCAAAATTAATAAACACATTACCAACGCAGTTGCTGCAGAGCCCTGCAGGACTCTCATCAACAAAGAGTTGAGCTCACCAGTGGAGAGAAGCGGCAGGGTCCTCACAAGAAAAGGCTGCTGTGGGGGAAGCTGTCATTACCGCATCTTCAATTGGTGGGTCCTCTCTTCCCCAGCGGGGGCTCCTTGCTTGGTGGATAATTTTTACTCTTCCTGTTCTGTCAATATGACAGTTTTTTCCTAATAGAATGGCAGTTTTGACTTTCATTGAAATTATTCCATATAGAACCAAAAAGAAAGAAATGTGCTCTCTCCCCATTTCCTCTTTTCCAAAACTGCCCTCCATAAAAAACTTTTCTCATTTAAATTTTTGCTTCCACACTGAATTTCTCATTCATATTTCAAGGAAATCAAATACGGTGTCAGCTTTCAAAAGCCATGCTTGATGATGGCAGTGACTCACATAATTACTGACTGTCAATGTGTTTGCTAGGAACACAGGGATGTCTGGCTGCCCTGCTTCCACCAGCAGGAGTCCCTCAGTGTGGGTCTTCACTGGGATGCTTTTCATCTGAAGTCTAGCAGTGGCCAGACACAGAATTGGGCCATTGTCTGCATCATCCACTCAGAAAGCACGTGCCTCAGGTGACACTCAAAGTACTTGTTGAAGAAAGGTCTTTAAGACAATTGCTTTTTTAACCTCTGTGTGTATGTGTGTGTGTGCCTGTATGTATGATGTATATTGTGTGTGTATGTTTGTATGTAGTATTGTGTGCCTGTGAGCACATGTATGCTGTAGTATACACGTGTAGGTCAGAGGACAGTATCCAGTGTGTGTCTTCACCTTCCACCTTGTTTGAGACAGGCTCTCCTTTCTGTTGCTGTTCATCAGTGCATGTACCAGGTGAGCTGGCCTGCAAGTTTTCAGGGATTCTACTAGCTGGCTATACATGGGTTCTGGGGATTCAAGCTCAGGTCCCTGTGCTCCTGTGTCAAGTGTTTTATCCACTGGGCCATCCCCCAACTAAAGCCATTGTTTTATTACATGTTGATTTAGCAAGAATATTCCCGGTGGTTGCCTCAAACTATGGTTCCTTTAGCTCAGCAGTTCTCAATCAAGGAGGACTTGGTCTTTCCTCCTTCCACCATCACTCCAGGAACACTTGCAGTTTGAGGAGTCATTTTTAACTGTGGATAGAGGCCAGAGATCCTGCTAAGCACCCACAGTATATAGTCATGCTCTGTTGTAATAAAACTCTGCTGAGGTCAAAAAACCCTGCTCTAGCTGCTAAGGATTTGCACACTAGGAAATAGGCTGTTTGGGATACTCAGACTAAAGAGAGAATATGCAATACTAAGGAACACTTTAGTTCTTTACCTTTTTGTGTATGCAGGCATGCACATGGAAGCCAGAAGTCTTAAGTGTCAGTCCTCACCTTCTACCTTGTTTGGGACAGGATCTCTTTGTCATTTGCTGCCGACCCACGAGATCCCTCTGGCTCTCCACTCTCTGCTTCCATTTCCCTGTAAGAACACTGTGATTACAGATGTGTGCTACTGTGTCTGGTGTCATGCTGGTTCTGGGAATCTGAACTCTGGCCTTCACACTTGCACAGCAGGTGGTTACCCACTGAACCATCTCCTCAACCCCCTTAAATAATACTTTAAGGTGGAATTGGTCATCACTCTTGTCATCTTTATCCTATTTAGCATATAACCTCTAGCTTCCACTCAAATGAATATAAATATTTATAGGATTGTAATTGTAAAAAGATACTAGCTCGCATTCTTGTTCACAGTTTAAAATGTCATTTTCATAGTTTTTATGTCATTTTTAATAAAGAACATTGCATTATTTTAATGTAGTACCATCTATAAGCCTTTCTCTCTTGGTTTCATTCTTCTTTTTCCCTTAAGTAACTTTGTAAAAGCTGGTATTCCCATCTGAAATCTGCCTTTGGAAACCTGCCAAGACACTCTGAAATGATTTTATAACAAAAACAACTTTTCAAGAAACAAGTATTTTTAGGGCATTCTAAGAAGTTATGTTAGAAATGTTTTGTATAAGAAACAGCTACTACTTTAGAGAAACACTCACTATTTACATATTTTTATTAATGTAAGAACTCTTGGGATTTGGTAGACAGCTCAGTTAATTGGGTGCTAGCTTTGCAAGCACAAGGACCTGAGTTCGATCTCCAGAACCCACATAAAAAAAATTAAAAACAAAACAAAACTGGGTATGATGGCACACGTTTGTAATCCAGGCACCGGGGAGAAGGAGACAAGTGGGTTCTTGCTGCTTGGATAGTTAGCCTAGCTCAAGTGTCAGTTTCCAGGTCAGTGAGGCCCTCTGCCTCAAATAGAAAGGTGGACGGCACCTGAGAAACAACACCCAAGGCTATCCTCTGGACCCCACATGCACCTGCACACACATGTGCACTCACGCATATATGAACACACACACACACACATAACCTTGTGTGTCCCCTCAGAAATCAGTAGGCAATACTGTGACCTGCCTTGTGAGAGATCACTGTGGGAAACCCTGACTCCCCAAGGCTCAGACCTCATAGCCTCTGGTTATGAGGAAGTAGGGAAGCACCAGTTCTGACTACCAAAGCCCACATAGCATCACCACGAGACAGCTTTGATTAACCAATTAGGATGTGCATGGGAGAAAACATTGTTTCTCATGTTCATGAAAGTAACTGCACAGCCCTTCCTACTGTAATACAGTGTATGGAAGAATGTTTGTTTTAGAAAAGTGAAAACCTTGGAGTTCAGGGAGTGGTCTATCCAGTACTGCCTGAAGGAGTGCCTGTCTTCCTGCACTCCTGAGTCCAGAGAAAGTTGCACAGAACCCCATCCCGTATCCTGTAGGAACCTAAACACTTCTCAGGATTCCTGCAAATTTCCAGAGAGCATCTGGCCCTCAGCTCTCCCATCTGGGAATTAGTTCAGTTGATGGACCACATTACCACAGCGCGTTTGCCTTCCTCCTCCCTTCTGCTTCTGCTCAAACAGCTCTCTCCTTGATCCTCTCAGCCCCTGACTCCAGACTCAAGCTCATAGTGTGTGCCTCTATCATAGCCCTGGATGGTTGTCAGGAAGAGGTTATACTAAACACCGTAGATGCTCCTTGTGAACATAGCAGCTCACTGGAGCGCTTTTAAACACTACTTCATCCCCTTGTGTGGTGTGCACCCTTTGTCCTGCACCTTCTCTTCCTGCACCCCTCTTCATGCACCTCTCTTCCTGCACCCCTATTCCTGTACCTCTCTTCCTCACCTCTATTCCTGTACCTCTCTTCCTGCACCTCTCTTCCTATACCTCTCTTCCTGTACCTCTCTTCCTGCACCTCTCTTCCTGCACCTCTCTTCCTGCACCTCTCTTCCTGCACCTCTCTT
>LOEQ01006862.1:49573-69301 GCA_001685075.1 Bramus lutescens | reverse complement strand
CTGGTCTACAAAGTGAGTTCAAGGACAGCCAGAGCTGTTACACAGAGAAACCCTATCTCAAAAACCAAACCAAACCAAACCAAACCAACCAACCAACCAACCAAACAAACAAACAAACAAAGGAAAAGAACTGCCTCTATCAGAATGACCTGTGGGCATGTCTATGGATGCATTTCTTGATTTCTGATGATGGGGAAGGGCCCCGCTCACTGGGACAGTGCCATCCTAGCCTGAGCTATAAACAAAAGGTAGCTGAGTGAGCCGGGGAGGTCAGTAAGTAGTGCTCCTCCAACACTCTCTGCTTCTCTTTCTGCCCTAGGGTCTTGCTTGAGTTTTTGCCCTGACTTCCTTCAAAGATGGACCATAATTTGGAGGTGTAAGCTAAATAAGCCCTTTCCTACCTGTCTTAGGTAGTGTTTCAATTGCTTTGAAGAAACAGGACAACTCTTATAAAGGAAAACATTTAATTGTGTGGCTCGCTTACAGTTCAGAGGTTTAGTCCATTATCGTCATGGCGGGAATCTAGGCAGCATGCAGGCAGACATGGTGCTAGAAAAGGAGCTGAAAGTTCTTACATTTTGACTCAGGCAACAGGAAGTAAACTGAGATACTGGGTGTGGCTTGAGCATAAATAAGAACCTCCAAAGTAACAGACCTCTTCCAACAAGGCCATGCCTATTCCAATAAGCCCACACCTCCTAACAGTGCCACTCCCCCAAGTTGCTGTGGTCAGTGTTCTACCACAGCAAAAGAAAGCAAACAAGGACATCAACCTACAGGGGAGGAGCACTTGAAAGATCTTGCCTGTTTTCTACTCTGAGAGCAAAGTGGTCTATCTGAACAGGCTTTCCTGGATACTAATCATAATCCATTTCCAGCAGGTAGATCAACGCATACTAAAGTTGGTGATGAGGGTGTGGTCATATCTCTCCTATCGTTTCTCTCTAAGAGGGTAGAGAAATCACAAAGAAGCAGGCCTAGAAGACTCTCACTCTATAGTTGCTCTTTTCAAGCAACTGGGTGTCAGACATTCTTTCCATAGAAGACCTAACCATTTTATATCCTTTGGATTTGTCCTTCCATGAAAGCAGCATCCCGAAACCATCTAGGGCCATCTTTCCTTGTCTCTCTTTCTTCCTTTTCTGAGGCACTTCCCTTCTTCCACTAGCAATAGGGCCCGTGGATGCTACAGTGGCTGTAGCTCAGGCCAGATAAACAATAGGCGCTGGGTACACAGACTCTTGTTTTTCCTCTGGTGTGTCAGAACAGTACACTTTAGAAAGGAAACGACTTGGGTTTTACTAGTTTAGTTATAAAGAGGGTTGATCAATAGGGTTTAACCTAAGTTTGCCAGAGTTCTCTCCATTGAAATTTGGTATCCTCAGCAGAAAAAAATAATGACATCTTGAAGTTTGTGGGCAAATGGATGGATTTAGAAAACATATTGAGTAAGGTAACCTAGACCCAGAAAGACAAATATCATATGTACTCACCCATGAGTGGCTTTTAGATATAAAGCAAAAAAAAGCCTATAATTCACAACCCAGAAAACCTAGACAACAATGAGTGCCCTCAAAGAGACATACATGGATCTAATCTACATGGGAAGTAGAAAAAGACAAGATCTCCTGAGTAAATTGGGAGCAAGGGGACCATGGAGAGGATAGGAGGGGAGGGAAGAAGAAGGAGAAGAAAGGAGGGGAGTGGAGAAAAATATACAGCTCAATAAAAACAATTTTACAAACATATAAAAAAGAAACTTGGTGTTCTTTCCTAAATAGGTGATCTTTGTTTGACTCTCAATTATTGTCTTTTTGCAGGATATGAAGATTAGATGATTTCATATAACAGTGCTAAATTTTCCATCATCCTCCCCTGGAAGGAAACAATGTATAACAACTCTTTCTTAGCAATAGCAGGTTGGAGGTAAGAGGTGGCTGGTCCCTTAGCATTCACCTTTCTCTACCATGCCTAGTTGACTTCTCTTTATATCAGCTGTCTGACCGCTGTAGGTAATCAAAACACAGACTCTTACTATAGTTTCACTGATATCCATTGCCATTCATCTTTATGTATTAATTCTTCCTCACTGTAAGACCTTGTTGGGGAGGTGGTCTCAGATCAAATATTATCTTACACTGGAAATATTAGCTATTCTTACTATTAGGCTATCTATGAGATCTTCAGGAGCACACTCCTAGAAGTTTCTACACTATAAATACATCTATGCTGTATCAAATCAAGGCCAACATTTACCTTGAGGTTATCTGGCAGCTCAGCCCTGCCAGCATACCCAGGGTTCATGGTGATGAAGACGGCACAGGTCGGGTTCAGCGAGAGCTCAGTGCCTTCAAAGATGAACATCTTCAGCTTCCGGATAATGGCTTGTTGGATGCTGAGAATCTGCTGGGCTACCACTGATAATACCTCCACCTATGGAAGGAATATCCACTGGGGTGTGCTCTGCCAGCCTGCCTCCTCACTCTGCAAGGACAGACCTCAGCCACCTGAGAACTAGACCTTTATACTCTTAATGACGAGCATTATTTGGGGATTTGGCAAGGAAATGTGTGTGTGTGTCCATGTGTATATGTGGGGTCGTGAGTGTGTGTGTATAAGACATTTCCATAGTACTTTATCTTAGCATGGTGCTTGACACCCAAGAGGCTTTCACTGTCCACCAGTTCAAATCTCACAGCTTACGTTTCAGATTTCCACTCTAAATAGATTCAATCATGTACTTTTTGTAATGTGTCTTTTTTATTTTTTTAACCACTATTGTAGACTTCTATCATATTTTCTTTGTTTAATTTTTATTCTTTTGTTGGGTTGCAACCATTTAAGAGGCAAGATCATCTCTTATTCATCTTTACCCCATGAACTTATGCAGTTACAGACATATACTAGCTGCCCACCTAACCTGTGAAGGAGTTAGTTAATGGATGAACACGATCGGGAGGTTGGATGTGTTTAAAATACACATGCTGTCTCCTTGCAGCTGTTTGTGTTTAATATTCAAGTACCTACTCCATGCAAGGGCCATAAAGAAGACATGCAGAAACTATTCTTAAGGGCTGAGAACTCAGAAAAAGGCCGCTTCATGTCCAACCCCTTTATTATGTCCCCTAGAAGGAGAGTTACCTCAATCCTATTGAATTCATCAAAACAGGCCCATGCTCCAGCTTGGGCCAGCCCCTTGAAGAACTTCCCCATGGCTTTGTAATCCAAACCATCAGAGCAGTTGAAGACCACACACTAGAAAGAGGGAGGATTCAGGGTAAATTTCTTTATAGCCGAGTAATCAGAACCATAAGCCAGGGGCAAGGCTTCTCTCCCATTCTACCGAATGAACTGGAGTCCCCCTTTGCCTGTTAGGCTAAATTGTCTCAAACTTCTTGCTCTTGGGGTCCAGAGAGAGGTAGGAAGAAAAGGTAGAGATGGGTGGTACTTCCATACCTGCTTAGCCAAAGCTTTAGCCAGATCTTTGGTGGTCTCTGTCTTGCCTGTCCCTGCTGGACCCTCTGGAGCACCTCCAAGGTTTAGCTTTAGAGCTCCCATTAGAGTCCTAAGAAGAAAAGCAAAACAAGCCAAAAACAAAACAGTATCTCAAATCCTGAGATACATCTCTGGATTTTGTTTATTTTGAATTCTGCAAATAGAGGTCTCCTTCAATAATATGATCAATACATCACCACTGTAAAAAGTTGGTTTTGTTTAGCATTGTAATTTCAGAGCCTAGCACAGCGCTTGGTGCATGGCAGAGGCCACCTATATGCAGCTGCCTGAAAGAATGACTGGATGAATAATGGGATGCTTAGGGGTATCTAAATGACCCAAATAGAAATAGAAAATATTCCAATCCTACGTCCTGAAGCTCACCAACACTGATGGAAGGAAGACAAAAAATCCATGTGTCTCATTGGAGTATGCCCTGAGCTTAGGAACCGCATTATAGTTCATATCTGCAGTGAGAGAGCAAAGTGCCGGACAGGCGTTAGAAATGAATGAGGACTCGGGCCCCAAAGCCCTTGGAATACATTTTTAGACGGCAGTGACACAGCAACTTGTTATTTTCTGAGCTCGCTTCCACAGCTCTAATTAGATTTCAGGTCAGCTGATGTCATGCATGGTGCACGGGCACATTCGAGCCAAGACTGTTCTTCATGACTGCAGCTAATAATAGTGTATGGCAGTCAGGGCTTCTGATGAATGAGTAGATTAGAGCTGCTCCCAGCACAGGGGGAGCACGGATGGTCATGTCAGATGACAGACATTTCTTTACCGTCATAATCAACTCTGCCGTGTGTGTCATTTATTATAGCATGCTGAAGTCCTGAAGGCTGTGCAATAGATCGTATTTCCAAAAGGAAATTGATGGATGATGAGCAGAACAAATGAGAGATGAATTAAAATCAGAAAATAAGGATTAATAATAAATGGGCAAATGATTTGAATGGACAGTTCTCAAAAGAGGTATAAATGTCAAAGGGGGGGGGTGTCCATGCCTTTACTCATTAAAGAAGTCCGAATTCACTCAAGTCAGAATGACTATCCTCAGAAAACCGAACGAGGAAAGCTGGCAAGGAGAAGTGTGGGGAGGTGGGGAATTTAACATTCGCACCCTGTAGGTAGGAAACGTTCAATCTGTGTGGCTGCTCGAGAGGGGCCTCAAACCTGAAAATACTTCTACTGTGATTGAGTGATAGCCCTGCTACGTATACACCCAGAGGGATCAAAGCCAGTGGACCTCAGAGGTGTTTGCATGCTCATGTTTGCTGTGATACTGTTTATAGGGCAAAGTTAGACATCAGCAGACGCGTCCGCCAGTAAATGAATAGATAAAGAAAATGCAGCATATATAACAGCGGAGAATTTCACTCTGCCTTAAGTAAGGATGGAAAATTTGTCGATTGTGGGAAGATGAAAGGAGATGGAGATAGCCATAAACAAAATAAGCCAGATTCAGAAAAATAAAGTCATGTTTTCCTCCATGTGTGGAATTTAGATCTGGGAGAGAAAAAGACATTAAAGTAGAAAAGTGCTTTGGAAGAGGAAGTGGAGGTCGGTGGGGAGACAAAACAGGGCGCTCACAAATGCAGTATAATCTGGCTAGTGAAAAGAAAACACATGACTGGAAAAATTTAAAGAATCTTAAAGCATAACACTTGGAAATATTTTTACAGCCTAGCTTTGTACTAAACAAATCTAGAAAAATGTATACAGTACAATACAGACGCCTAGAAAATCCGAGTATAACAACGTTGGAAAGTTAACGGACCTAATGTTAGGAGTGGTAAGGGAAGGGGCCAAGCACTGTGCTATACGACGAGAAACTCCTTCTCTCTGCTGGACTTTCTTCAGTGATGGGGATGGACGGCAGGGCCTTGCCTGCTCGCTAGTCAAATGTTCTCTCTCAGAGCCACATGCTTAGCCCTGCTTGTCTGTGTCCTGACCTTCGGGGTCTATCACATGGCCCTGGGCTCTCCAGACGACACACTGAGTTTTGCTATTGCTGAGCTTTTTCCTTAGCAACATGTGACAATCTCACTCATACACCAGTGCTCTGCTAACTGGTTCCAGTGTATTTGTCCATACTGGGATTCCCACTGGGTTCCCATTCCCAGCCAATTCCATTTGTGGTTGGTGCTGACAACTAAGGGCAAACTTCAGAAATGTGAAATTGAAACATGGAGGGTACCCAAGACACTGTGACCTGCCCAGTTCCTTTCCCTCCTACATTCTCTTCCCATTCTTTCAGCTCAGGGCTCCAGAGCTTACCTGTAGCACCGGTCTGTGAGAGGAGTGATCACCAGGCGGGGGGAGTTGCCCAGGTACTCATAGCCATACAAGGCTTCTGTGGTTATCATCTGCACATGAACGTCCTTTGCCTCCCAGTAATACCGCAGCTGTGAAATCCACTGGAAATCATTTAGACTGGTGATCTGATCCCGTGCCAGCTTGGCCACCACGTCACGGGCTAATGGGACACCATGCGGAGACACACGCACACAGAGGTGTCAGAACTGCCCATCCTCACAGACTCCTCAGGTAGAAGAGGATGCTATCTGGGTCCTCAGGCCCTACACTATCTCAGGATCTGGCATCTTTCTGGCCTGCTTCCAGCCTGCAGGTAGCAGGAGCTTTCACAAGCTGGAGTTTGCTTTTTCTTAGGGGCAAGGAGGACTGTGCTGCCTTCTGTCAGGAAGTAGAGTAGAGGTCCTGAATGGGCACCCTGAAATAAGGTGGCCTGGTGTCAGCTTGACTGAGTCTAGAGTCCCTAAAGAGACAAGCTTCTGGGGATGCCTAAAAGGAATGTCTAGATTAGGTTAATTGAAAGGGGAAGTGTTGTAGAATATTATTTTAAGGTGTGTTACTTTTGTTTGTGCTCTGGAACATTTATTTAATTATGCAAAGATTGTTTGATTAAATAAAATTCACCTGCAGTCAGGAGGGTGCATCAGCAACTAACTGACAGGAGGTCGTAGGGAGGAGCCAGGTGGAGAAGGGTTTATGAGGAGTGGCAAGGAGCAGCGTGAGAATTTCTGAGAATTTCTTGGGAGACTTGAGGCGGTGCTTTGAGTGAGCTGCTTGCTATTCAGCCTTTCTGGGGAGCAGAAGTCTACCTCAACCTTTGAATCTTTAGGTCTTTAGTGGGACAGAGACTTAGATAAGATCCTGTTGTATCTTTGAAAGAGTTGGTGCCTGAGGGAACAGAATTTCTTCAGGCAGGGGCTCTTGAAGCCAAACTGCCACGGGTAGTGGCGGAGTTTCAGTTGCTGACAAGGATAGTCATGACTTAAAAGGCAGCAACCATTAAAAAGGAAAGCAACAGGGAAGACCCACACTAAACATGAGGGGCACCATTCCCTGGGATGGGCCCTATCCTGGAGTGCGTAAAAAGACCGCTAGCTGAGCACTGGTGTTTGCTGCTCTCTGCTTCCTGGCTGTGGATGTGACTATTTGGCCCTTATTTCTGCTGCTGTACTTTCCCCACCATGGTGGTCTGAACCCTCAAATTGTTAGTCAGCATAAACACTTCCTTCTTCAGTTGCTTTGGCCAGATATTTTGTTGTAAAAGCAAGGAAAATAACCCATACCCTTGGGTTCAAATTTTGGTTCCACCATGAACTAGCTTTGTGACTTTGGGACAGTTATTCAAACTTCCCTGTCTCTTGGTTGAGCAATTTGGAAGAGAGAGTATCTTATATCACCAGGAATAGGTAGGAGGACTCCACGTAAATACACTGTGTGTATGGATACACAATGAGAGAGAGAGAGAGAGAGAGAGAGAGAGAGAGAGAGCGCCAGGACCAGAGAGAAGTCTCCAACATATAAAATATTACAGAAATATTACTTCATGTTACTATTCTGAAATTCATGTGGACGAGGGTGGGGCTGACCCAGAGACTTTGCAAGATAGTCACCCTGAGTGCTCACACATTCTCGATATGACCTTTTGGGCCCAATTTCAGGCTTAGGATGGATACCCTAGGACACTGGCATCATTTTGACCTGAGATGGCATGGAAAAGTATCCCACAAATTCATGGGTAGAGGTGTTTTTACTTCCAGCCTCAGGAAGCAGGTGGGTAATACATTCATTGGCTTCCTTTCTTCCTCTCCTAGGATTTCGAAGCTAAGTTACTGACAGTGATGATTCCTGAAGTCAAAGGGTGGATATGAGCTTGTAGGAATCATTAACTGGCTCATAGGTGCTCATGGGATGAGAGCTGTTGAGATCTCTGAATGGACTCTTACAGGTTTGCATGAGGGACCACCTAGGAGTTGTCCTCACTGAGCAGTGTGCGTACAAGCGTATGTATGTGCATGCATACATATGTGTTTGTGAACCTAGCCACTCCAGGCGATAATCATGCCTGCACTCATCACCCCCTCCAGGTGGGTGTGTGGCCATGTGAGGCAGAACCCCCTCTCCCTCTCTTCCTGATTTCTCTGCCTGGTCAGACTGAAGTGAGCACCAGTCCTAAGGGAATTGATGTTGTGACACACTAGTAAGCCGATCTATGAGCCAGAAAGACCTCGTTCCCAGGCAACCAGCCTGGTCCAGCCCCAGTTTCCTTGGTGATAATGAAGTAAGGGCGTGGAGGTGGTTTGCTTTCCATAAAGACCCCAATTCTTCCTTCTTGTCCTCCTCCTTTATTTTCTTTTGTTTAAAGAGGAGCAGAAGGCGTTGTCTCTCACTACCTCTCCCTGCACAGCTGCCAATTTCCAGCCCCTTGGGTTTGGAAGCAGACAGAGAGCGGCGCCTTTTGCCACTTCCAAATGCGGTGTCTCCTAGCAAGTTATCTTTCTCTAACCACCGGCTCTTAGCCTGGGAAATGTCTGTGCAAATGAGAAAATGTAAACATGTAGCACAAAGTTCAGCACCTGGTGAAAATTCAGCATCATCAGCCATGCTAACGAGGCCATCATTCACCCAGCTGGTGCCTCTGCTTAGCGAGTGGCTGTGATGGGAGGGGCTTTGGCACTGGGTCCTCAGTGCTCTCAGAGGGACTGGGAAGCCCTGAGGCATCCCATTCAGATACTCAAAGGACGTGCCCTAGCCAGCTGCCGTTCCTGGACTGAGCGACACCAAGAGTCTGTACTCTTACCGTGGACATCGATGACTGTGAGGGCCCCGAGAGTGAGCCTCGCCCCGCTGCTCAGCTTCCCACGCACCAGCTCGACGATCTCTGTGATCTGGTCATTGCTCTTCTTCAGAAAGTCCTGGCCGGGCCACAGGAAGAAACGTTTAGTCAAAGTGGATTCTCCTCCAGCAGTTCCCATCTTGAGGGCTGACATCCAAAGGTCCAAGCCAGACCTGGATGTCCTCCCTCAAACCATCCTTTTCCTCACCCCAAACATTAGCCTCAAGATGGATCTTCTTCTAATTAAAAGAGGCCACAGTACCCTTTTTTTTGTTTGTTTGTTTGTTTGTTTTATAACATTGTGGGAAAGGCAAAACGTTCAGGGCAGACATGCACAGTTGTGGATGCTTAGAGTAAGGACAGTCTCACTGTGAGGTGGGAAGGCATTTTGGGTGAGGAAGTGCTGTCCCTCGTTTCGCACGTGACTGTGCTTACATGATTGTATGCACTTGTCAAAACACAGAACTGTGTGCTAAAATGGGTGAGTTTTCCTATATGTGGAGTGCACAGTAGTCCCGAATTAGCAAAAGCAACTTTCTCAGATAACGGAGACACAGGGAACAGGACAAGCTGGACAGATGAAATGTTCCTATGAATCACAGCCCCTGGGATACTGGGGTGGGAGGGGAATAGGCTGGGCTACATAGGAAAACGTTACTTCACTTACACAAAGATGAAGAGGAGGAGAAGAGAAAATGCAGCATGTAACACTGGACAGAGTCTTGGCTTGGGAAAAGGTTAGACTTTTAAAAGGGCAACAATTCAATTGGCAAAGTTAAAAGGTCTGTACAGTAATAAATCATTATTGATTTCCTGATTTGGATCATTATATTTTGGTTCTCCCTGATGTTCACATCTGAGGATCTAGATAAAGGGTATATGAGAATTCTTTGTTTTATTTTTGTGACATTATATATAAGCCTTGTATTCAAAATGAAGAGGTTAAAAAAATAAAATTTTTTCGTGGCAGGGTTACTCTGTGCATCCCCTGTCCTGTAACTCACTCTGCCGACCAGTAAAAATTAATTTTAAAAAGAAATATGAGAAAGAGAGACCACTTGAGATCAGCTTCCACCATTTCAATTTTCTCGCAGTGTGCTTTGGAGGCCATCGGAGCCTCCAGGTGTGTGAAATTCGAAAGGCTGCAACTAAGCCAGAAAGCTCCCCTGCGGGCTGAGATCAAGTTTGAGAGGCATGGGCACAATGTCTGATATGAATAAAGCACCCCATAAGTGGTGGTGCTAGTCTTAGTTATAATGGGCCCAGCATGTAGAAATGAAGAGGTTCCTACTGCTTTCACTGTCCATGAAGTGCTGTCTGAAAAGCCCTTGGAGATGGAGATGCCCCACAGTCTGGAACTCCCCTGCCTACCACACTGCTGCTGTCCTCCAAGACAGACAACAGGCTCACGTGGAGAAGCTGAGACTCCTTGCTGCTTGTGAGATGGGTTAGTTACGGATTCAAGACAGAGTCAGCCTTTTTTCCAGAGAGGTGACAGAGCATCCTCAGGTTTACACAGTGCAGTGGCATTGCAGCAACTTACGATCCGGCCTTTTATCAATATGTTAAGTAATTACGTTCCCGCATGTTAAACTGAATTGTAATATTACTGGATTTTTATGCAAATCATATAGTTTTAATTTGGAATTTGTACATAGCCCAAGATACGATTGCAATCTATAATATTCAGAGTTAAGGCAGTGGAAGGATTTGGGGGGAAAGAAAGCTAATCAGTTCATTTATCATTCAATATTTCTGCAATTGACAATGTATACAGATGTCCTGTCCAGATAAACCTGTCAAAACTTGAATTTCTACTGTTTTGTGTGGACTGATATTGCAAACATTAAAATAACGTTTAACAGGTTGCTGCAGTGCACCGCGCCTCCCACCCTAGTCTCCTGTGCTTTTCATCCTCAGAGCTGTGCACATTTAATTCCTCTCTGGAACAAGCTTTCTTGTCTTTTTTACTTGGTCAGTTGTCACTCATAGCTTAGGTCTCTCTTAGACAATAATTTTGCAGGAAATCATCCCCAACCCTAGCCCCTCTCTCAGATTCCCTCTTTCTTCCCATGCCTCTTGTACCTCTCTTCCTTCTTTATTACAGTTCTAAGCCAGTGCCTTTTTAGCCCCCTTACTAGGCTGATTCTGAATCCATGGGAACAGTGACGGTGTGATTACCTTATTTACCTCTAGTTACTTTTTCCTAGTAGCAGTCTCAGCACAAAGCAAACACTAAGCCAGCATTTATTAAATGAATAGTGAATGGATACATGGGCAGATGGGTAGAGAGATTGAGGAATGGACAGCTGAAGTAATGGACATTATGTGGGCAGATGTATGGATGAACGGATGGAGAGAGGGCTGGAGGAACAGATAGGTAAATGGGTGTGTAGACAGATAAATGGAGGGAGGTAGAGAGGAAGAGATGAATAGAAGAATAAATGGATGATAGATAAATGGATGGATGGTGCATGGATGGACAGACAGGCAGGAGGATAAATAGATGGATAGGCAGATGGATGGATGAAGGAATGAAGAAGTGGATAAGTGGATACATAAATGGGAAGATAGATACTTTGCAACAACACCTGATTCCTGTAGAAGACTGTCCAGTGTGTGCGTGATTGTGTGTGCAAGTGTGTGCATGTGCGTATGTGTGTGTGTGTGTGTGCATTTGTGATGAGAAACTTCCTCTCTGTCTCCTGTCTACAGGTTAAAAACAAACAAATCGGAGCATAGGCACGCAGCTATGAAAGTCAGACATTTTCTATTTCTGAAGTTTGCAACCATGTCATGAAAGAAACTTGCATCCATGTATTAGGCATTAGTCACATTGATTTCCATAAATTTTAGCTTTGGGTAGGTACCAATCTTTTAATTTTGATATCTAAGCGAATCATAGTAATTTAAAGTATGTTTTGGTCCGTAGCCAAGATTCCATAGGCAAATCTCAGGGATCCCATGAATTATCTATGGCTGGGGTAGAACTGTTACTCATTTATTGAGCATATGTTTAGTGAACACCTACTATGTGCTCAACACGGCATGAAACCACATAACTGGGAACAGAACAAACACAGCCTCTTCCCTATTGAGTTCACAGTCTAGTATCTAAGCACTGGCTGCTTCCTTCGCATCTGTTTAATCTTCCCATTGCAACCTGACTCAATGTGACAATTCCTTGAATTTTACAGATGACTGACACTTGGGTTGGTAAGTTGCTCATGGTCACACAGTCAACGAGTAAATGTGTTGGGATGAGATGTCATGTCCACCAGGTCTTGTGCTCTGAAGCCTTGGCATCAGCTGGAAATGCAGGTTTGGGTCTGAGGATATGCAGGACGGAAGTGCACCAGGTCTCTCAGAGAAATCAGAAGGGAGAGCTGGGGACTGGGGACTTGGTTGGGATTGGGGCCGGAAAGAAGGGCGCAGTAGCCGAAAGAAAGAGGCAAACATGGCCTCCTGTCCCCAGGAGGAGAATTGTTGGAAGTCTCCCAGGTAACCCCTGCAAGCAAGAGGTGGTTACACTTAGCATCCTGCTGCTCAAGATTTCTACATAGGAAAACCCGTGTGGTTAGCAGTATGCTCCAAAGAGATCCCCAGATCCAGATTTCCCACTTCACTGTCTCCATGGCAACTCTGACTTCTGCGATCCCTGTTCTAAATGACCCAAATGACTACTCTATCCTAGCTTATGTTGGCTCTCCTCTGTAAATTTTAAGGTGTGCTCACTTACCAGCAGGGTGTCTTCAACTAGGGCTTCAGACACCTCCTTGGTCCAAAAGATGGAGGAGACACAGATAACTACCTGGCCAGGCCACTGTAAGACCCAGGCGTTACGAGGGACCTGGGAAGGAGCAGTGGTGTTGACTGTAGAATCAGTTCTTCATGTGTGATTTATACTGACTTCTACAATTACTCCCTACCCTAGCCGCACACTTCATCCTAATAGTAAAACAAAAATCCCCTTGTATCATCCTAGAACTTACTCTGTAGACCAGGCTGACCTCAGATTTACAGAACTCTGCCACCAGAATACTGGGATTAAAGGTATGTGCCACCATGCCAGGTTTGGGATTAGTGATTTATGTCTCTGTCCCTCTGACCACTCCCCCAAGCTTTCTCTACAGTCCCAAAGCCCTGGCATAGGTACGCTAATTCCCATTTACCTCAATGTATGCTTCAATCCCATCTCTGATAACTTGCCGCATGCTGGCCAGCATCACCTGCTCCACCTGCTGCAGCCACTTTTCCACCATGCCCTGTGGGGGTGATAGAAACAGCAGGAGGCACCAACTGTCGATCAAAGCTGGACAGAGGCTGTGGGAGCAGCCCAGATCTCTCTTTGGAGCAGGCTTGGGGGACTGCTGCCTTTTTAAGCCAATATTCTTTGACTGATTGCTTTATGCTTATTAACAGCTATCTAGTAAGTGTGTCTCCTCTAGGTTCCTGTCATCTCCTCAAGCCAGCAGCTTCTCAGGAGACAAATGAAATCCTTACTTTAATTAATAAATTTCTCCTTTTTATATTTTATTTTAAAATTATGTGTATGCATACATGTCCATGCATGGATATGTACCTGTGAGTGCAAATGCTTGAAGGGACCAGAGGCATGACACCCCTTGGAACTGGAGCTACGCACAGTTGTGAGCCAACTGACAGGGACGTTAGGCACTGAAATAGGGTCCTCTGCAAGAACAGTATTACCTGGAGTGGCAGCACTGGCTGTAATCTAGCACCCAGGAAGTTGAAAGAGGAGAGCCTCAAGTTTAAGGTGAGGCAGGCCTAAATAATGAGACCCTGCATCCTCCCTCTCCAAAGAGTGTACATCTGAAAAGACAAGCTAGATGGTGTGAGATTTCTCATCAATTCTGTTTTCTCTGAGTGGGTCATTATTTACCGGAGCTCTGAAAGTGTCACCAGGTCACCTGGAATCTGATTCTTGCTACTGTGTCCGTCATCTTTAGTCAAGATCTTTCCAGTTTTATTTGTCCCATGGCCTCCAGTATAATCCCCATCTTAGAGATGGGTGAACTGAGGCCCAGAAAGATGGAGTAACTATTAAAAATGATTTAGTTGTTTAGTTATAGAACCCAAATATTCTACAGCACAAGCTAGAGCCCAAGAGCTTAGCCCAGGGAACACCCCCCCATCTCCAGTTTGCTCTGCTGTGAAGGAAAGAGCTCCCCTCAAACACACAAGGGGATTACTTTGGCTTTTGCTGGGTAGATTGTCTGTATGAATGGAACAGTTTCTTTTTCTGAGCTGATCATGCCCATGATTTCCAGGTTGTCTGTGAACTCCAGCTTGGCGATTCCTTCAAAGCACTTCTTCAAGTGCGGCTGCACACGGAGCGGGTCCTTTGTCTCCGACAAGATCTCCAGAAGTTCATCATTTGACAGGAAGAAGAACCTAGTTCAAAGTAAAGAGAATATTGTCACAAGGAGCTCTTTTGAGGGTTCACATTTCCAACAAGGGGATGCTCCTGGCCGGTGGATCCTCCCAGGTAATTACCAGCTGCATCCCAAGGTCTTTTCCTGGGCCTGGCTCCTCTCCTCCATCACCCATCTGGTCTATGAAAGATCATGTTGACTCAGAGAGCAAGAGAAAGAACAGGAGTAGGAATGTATGAGCTCATCACTGTAGGGACTGGAATGATCGGCTGGTGTTCAGCACTGCTTGTACTTCAGGATCGCCTGGGGAGCGCCTAAGAATTCCAGTGCTAAGGTCCAAACACCCAGAGAGTCCCATGTACCTGATGTCTGATAAGGTCTGGGGAAATCTTTAATGTCTTAAATCCCAACTGGCCCTAACTTGCAGTCAGTGTCAAGAAACTCTAGATAAGAGGAGATTGTCTCTAGATATGCCAGAAAAAGTTAAAGGTAGAAATGAAAATGTGTGTGAAGTACCTTATATACTTGCACGAACATGCCCTTATGTAATCCAGTACAGCAGATAGAAATAGTGTGTTTGTAATGAACCTATATGCAGCCAGAGACCTCTTTTTAAGTGGAGGTGGTAGCCACTTCCCCACTTGCTCAGGCTCTAAAGATGCAAAACCAAACCTCCAAAAACAAATGTTCAAGGCATCAGCCTCTTTTATGAACCTGAGACTAAAAATTCTACAAAGAAAGGGTCCATGGGAATATGGTCTTACTTAGTATGATGGATTACAAGTTGTCCATAGTGTTTAGGGAAGACCATGGTGCCAGCCCAAGCTAAGGGGAACAATTGATTTTGGCATCTCTTGATCCTAGGCCATTTCTCTGTCTTGTTTTGGCTGGCAGAATCTAGTGGACACAGATGTGTTCAAGGTCCAAGCCTTAAACATCAGGAGACTTTATCATTGACACTCTTGATGCTCCTGTGACCATTGAACAAACCTAGGCTAACCTTCCTTGTGCCCAGAAGCAGGAATCCAACCACCAGGCAAAGGATTAGGACCAACAGCCAGTTGACTGTTAGTCACATTGAGTGAGCTCCCAACAGAAGCACCGTTCAGTTAAGCCCAGCCCAATGTGCCATACCATACAACTGTGAGCTAAATCAATGGCTGTTGTTTTATGCCTCTAAATTTTGGAGTGTTTTTCACACAGCAAAACAAACTGATATACTATGCACAGTATTGAGAAGGTAGAAAAGGTTCAGTAACTCCTTTTAGGCTGGCCGAATGATCAGTACCTAACGAGGATGTCAGTTTCTACCATTTCTAAGTAACACTCAGTTGGGTGATTGATCTCTATTAATTATGTGCAAGGCCCAAAGACAGAGTAACAATGTAAAATCATTTAGCTTTCTGTATTTTTAAGGTAAAACTGGTTCGCATGACTATCACCAACAGTCCAAAGTATTCAGTAAAGTGATTGATTTTATTTTACAAAAAATGCATAAACTCTTGAGATATTTCCGTGAGTGGTAATGTGTGTTTAACTCAGGTAGAAATGTATCTCAAAGATATTAAATATTTGAGTATCGTATCAAGACTCCTTGGGTTTGAATTGCAGCTTGGACATCTATCAGTTTTGTCTTTCCTGGGGAGGGGGGATCATTGTTTTCTCACTTAGAAAGTCAAGATAATCATAATGACCCCATTGTTATAGGATTATTCTAAAGATTACCTAAGTGTAAATCACTTAGTGTGGTGTCCTGGCACAAGATGTAACTGCTGTATAGTGTTGGCTATCACTGTTCTTACTAGGAATGGCAGCAGAAGGCTGGAACTAAAGGCCTTGAGGCTGAAGAGATGGTTCCACGATTAAGCATGTGCTCCATCCACTCACGCAGAGGACCTAGCTGCTAGTGATTGCCTATAGTTCCACCTCCAGGGGATCCAGTGCCCTCTTCTGGCCACTGTGGACACCTGCACTCATGGGCATGCTCCCACACATGACACACATAAATAAAATAAAAATATTTTTAAAAGCCCAAACCTCAGGAGGTTTCCAGAGTTTAAGCTCTTCTCAATGGTGTGCTTCCAAGTTAACGTTTCTTCTACTGTTTGTGTTTGTCTGTGTTGTCTAAAGGAGGAGCCATTGACCACAAGTAGTTCTTTATGTTAAAAAAATAGTATTAAATAAATTAAAACTTCACTTTCTGAGACATTTTAAAATGTTCAGTGGTGGTCTGGAGAGATGGCTCAGCAGCTGAGAGCATTGGCTACTCTTCCGAATTCAATTTGATTTCCAGTAGCCACATGGATGCTCGCAACTGTACCAGGGGATCTGACACCCTCTTCTGGACTCCTTGGGCAACAGTCATGCAAGGGGTGCACAGACATCCATGCAGACCAGACACCCATGCATATAAAGTGAAAATAAAAATAATATACAATGGGCACAAATGGCTATTGACTAGAAGACAGAGCAAATGAAGAATATGAGAAAAGAGTTATCAGAGAACACTGTGCTGAGCAGATAACAAGGGAATTTCTCCCACAGGTAAACCCAAAAGCATCGCCAGTGTAACTGTAAAACCCTATCCTTTTTTCTTGGTGGAGAATAGAGAAGTAAACCGTATACAGCCACATTACAGTTTCTTGTTGGTGTCTTTCGAGGTAGAATCTCATGTAGCCCTAGTTGGCCTTCAACTTTGTAGCTGAGAAATGACTTTGAACTCTTGGTATTCTTGCCTCTGCCTACCAAGGACTGGAATTATGGCATGCAAACCTACATCCTAATTGAGTTGAATGGCATGGAGTCACCAGCTACAGTGAGCTTGGCATGGATAGACGTCCAGGAATGAAATCCCTCAGAAGTAGCCCTCTAAAACCACACTGACTTTTACATAAAGCATTAACTTTTGTGGGAAAAAATATTTGTGAAAATTACTGGTACCAGGAGCTATAAAAGCTAATGCTCAAAAAATTAGCTGATGTTTCTCAAACACTTCCGATTTATATGTAGCTCATTGACCTGCACAGAAAAATGAAAGAACTAAGGGTCATTTGTGTTATCATATCTCAATTTCATCCTGAGAGCCCGAGTCTCAGATAGATTTGCTGAAGGTCTTCCAGTGAATAAATAAAAAAATCTTGGATCTCAAGAGATATCTCTTTAGCTCTAAACACTAGGCCTTAATCATAACTATCATGTCCTTTACTGGACAGAAACAACAATATTGACTGGCCTAAGTGAAGATGTAACCCCCACAGAATCCATTCAGCTTCAGTCTAGATGATGGCTAAGGAGGCATGTTACTTCCTAGATGCCATCTCTTGGGGAACAGGGAAGCAGGAATGGAATGTAATTCAAATCTAACATGAAAAATGTACTTCCATCTACATATGGCCTCGGAGGACAGGCCCCAATGAAAGAACAATCCTGCATACCTGGGAAAAAAGAGTCTCTTCTTTTCCAGGTAGTCATTCAACCCCCGTTGGATGTCTTCCAATAGAAGGTTGGCTTCCCGAAGCTTCTTAGTCATTCTTGGCTGGTCAGCTGCCACCAGGACCCTGGTATCTTTCACCTGGGTTACACACACATACACACACACACACACACACACCACGGGTGAGAATCACTATGCATACTTGAGATTGGTTATTGTAATGAATTCACGATTAACCCACCAACTAGTGATGCTGCCGAGCCAGCTTCCTGATGCTCTCCTAGTCTCACAGGGCTGACTGCTCAGTTAGCATGACTGCATTCCTTCAATCATGGTTGACTGGGTACAGGTTGGGCATCACAGTCTTGCCAAATCAATTTCATCTGAATGTTTCAGAGGTCTAAAACTTAGATCATGGCATTCTGTTCTGGTCTGTGGGGAAACCTTGATCAAGGAGCTTTGGGGCTGTGTAAGGATCAGCTCCTGCCAGATGTTTTGTGGTAGAGCAGGCTAGTTCGGCAGGGAGCACCCCAAGTGGGAAAAGTGGAGAGAGGAGTATGGGTGAGTGCTTGTGAGCTCTGGAGGGTTTCCTCGACTCTGGTGGCCCTTTGGGAGGCCAGAATACACTTCTATTCTTGTGTTCTATGAGTCACCCCGTAATTTTTCTTGGCCTACACTTAGTGGGTTTCTATATCACGCAACCAAAGAATAATGTCAAATCTGCTCCACTGACTGGGTCCTATAACTGCCCTTCATACCTCACCGCTAGAGTCCAGACTACAAGTCATCTAAGTAGATATACTCCACCGAGATAAATTCTTGGATCATGTACCACATTTTTTTTTCAAAAATGGAAGACTACATCCTCTCAGGAGATACACCTTACGCATGTGTAACTCATCCTTCAAGGCTTGGTTCTAACGTCACCTGCTTTGGAGGTCTCCTGGACACTCCCGGGCAAGTGTATTACTCTCTATCATCTATACGTTATTTGCGCACACCACAGCTTGTGTTCAAGCCTGTGTGCCTCTTAACAGAGTTGCAAGAGAGTGGAATTCATGTCCTTCTTAAGTAGTTTCTGACTTCTAAAATTATATCTGAGTCAACACATTTACAAAAAAAATCATAAATGAGTATCAATATGCGCCACCATTTGAAATCTAAAAGGATTCCTAACCTATGAAAATGTTATTGCATTGATCTTTAACAAAGCCTTCTATCTCATTAGACATGATAGATAAATAATGTAAACTGCTAAGAACTATCTCCAGGCAGGTAAGATTTCAAAAACTTTCTCCTTTTCATATACCATATTTCCATACTTGAAGTTTTAATAAATTATAACAATGATTTAAAATGTTAATTTTAAATTTTACTTGGTAGTTTCAGGGGATGTAGACACAATGTACCATGATAATATTTTCTGTTGGTGAGATGCAAGAGATAAAACTCACCGCCTGAGCCATCAGTGATTTCCAGTAACTGTCCACAGTGCTAAATTTCTTGCCCTCTTCTGGCATCTGGGCTATGATGTCCTCCGAGCTAAAGATTGGTTCCAGGTACAGCCAAGTGACTTGGCATTTTAACCAGGCATCCAAATTTTCCTGTACCCGAACTAGCTTTTCTTCCCATTTCTGTGGATTTAGAATTCCACAACCGAGTCAGTAACGACAGCACACACCCAGTGACTGCACAAATGGATGGACTCATTGGTTCATTGACTCATTCACTTGTTTAACAAATATGTATTGAAATGTATCGCATGTGGTTACTGTTTTAGGGGACATGGATATAATGAATCAAAGAGGCTTTTGCCTTGTGGAGCTCACATTTTAGTTAGATAACGATAATAATGCTTATTCTTTGATGAGTGATGACCAGGGAGATATATATATATATATGAAAGCAATTTAATTCAGCCACCTTATGAGATATTAATAAATCTATGTGGGTTGGAGAGATAGCTAAATTGATAAAGTTCTTTCCTCTGTACCAGAATTCAGGTTAAAACAAGCAAACAAACAACAACAACAAAACTGGGTGTAGTTGCCGATGCTTGTAATCCCAGTGCTGGCAAAGTGGAGAAAGGCAGCTCTCTGAGGTTTTTCTGACCAGTCAGCCAAGCCTACCTGACAAGCTCCAGACTGATGAGAGCCCTTGACTTAGAAACAAAATGATTGCTGCCCAAGACTGTCCTCTAGTAGTCTCTCTCTCTCTCTCTCTCTCTCTCTCTCTCTCTCTCTCTCTCTCTC
>LOEQ01006862.1:28447-41465 GCA_001685075.1 Bramus lutescens | reverse complement strand
TCCCTCCCTCCTTCCCTCCCTCCTTCCCTCCCTCCTTCCCTCCCTCCCTCCATCTTTCCTTCCTTCCTTCCTTCCTGGGGCAATGTTCCACTGTTAGTTTTGATCCCCTACCCCGTCTGCCTTTCTTCCTCACTCCTCATGTGCTCTCTTGACATTGCTTTATTTAAGCCAAACAGACCTGGATTCCAGTTCCCTCCTGGCACACTAACTAGCTATATGACAGCTTACTTTTCAACGCTCAGTTATTCTACCTATGAACAGTGCCCATTTCAAAGAGTTGTTGAAGATGAAATGGAAGAATTCAAATAAAGTGTGCCTTATTTATTATTAAATGTCTGGGAACTTGTGTCTGAGTTGTAAGTCTAAGGAATGTTTGTTTAAGAGGCCTAGGAAAAGACAAGAATAGTGAGAACTAAGAATGCCTGAAGGGGGGGGTTGTGCTTACACACAAGGACAGCAGATGACAGAGACAGCACCCCGAGAAGGCACAGAGACCCCTGAGTGATTTCTTTTTAAAATAATCACATTTGATATTTTTGAGTTGCTGGGGCTGAAATTTAGAAGCTTGTGCCTGCTGGGCAAGTAGCCTATGACTGAGTCACACCCTTGGCCCTAAGGAGTGTTCTTTAAGGGTTGACGCAAACGCTTTGAATGCTGCCATCTCAAGAAGTCTGGCACTGTAAGAAGTCACCTGTCCACCCACATTCTTAGATTCCAACATAAGTTAGAGGTCTAGATCACCCACATCCATGGGGATAGAAGCCCCACGAGCATCTATCTATAAGGTCAGAAGCCCTTCGCAGATTCCCTTTAGGGGAGAGGCCCACATGATGATCTATCTATCACCTGCCTTCCTGCACAGCATCCCAACCCTTGCAGGGATCCCAAGTCTCCTGCTTTTCTGTGAAGCTGAAGACAGCTCCTCCCTGCAGAGAGACCTTGACCCATTCATGTATCAAGACCCCCGTCTTTCTGTGGTTCAATCTCAGGCATAATTCTTAGAGAAGAATCTGCCCATGTCAAGCCTTGCCACTCCACATAGCAACTTCCTGGGAGAGGGCACTCCAAGGCCACTTAAATGTGGCAACCACTTTCGAAACACAGCAAACCTTCCTTTTCGTGCTTGGTGTTCACACCACACTCATCACCTCACACTTTGTTGCTTATTAAAATCCTAACTATTTTTAGGGAGAATAATTTATTGCTCTAATTTATGGGCTTAAAAAGCTTAAAGAGAGAGCAACTTACTTCTTTGTTTGTCTATTTGTTTGAGACAGGGCCTCATTCTGTAGCCCAGACTAGCCTGGAATCTTCTATGTAGTCTGTCTCAGCTTCTCAAATGCTGGGATTATGGGAATGTGCCACCACACCCAATGTGTCAAACTCCTAAACCTAGCCTGTTTGACCAGGAAACTCTACATCAAAGATAACCCACACAGGAATCATCTGGGATCATTTTCAAGGTCTCAGAAAAGGGGGGGGGCTTTCTTTTTGTGTATTGAGGAGCCAATCACAGCTTTCCCGTTGTGACTGTAACCACTGTCTAGAATTTTTTACACACCACAGTGGGGGCCCAACTAAAAGGATCAACCTGGTCATGAGTCCAAATGTTCATCCCATGATCTATCTATTCCCTTCCTGAAGACCAGCCAGCCAATTATAACCTCTTTTCCCCCTAGGAGACTTTCGTTTCCTGCTTTCCTAGGGAAAAATGGGGCAGGCTGGACCACACTGGGGTTGACAAGAACCTGCTGCCAGTGCCGATCCTTCATGCCAGGGTTGCAGGAGATGTTGAGGATGGGTATGTGCTGCTTGAACTTTTCAATCTTCAACTTGACGTTCTCTGCTAAGCGCCGAGGAGCAGGCACATCTAACAAGGTCTTGGTCAACTTGTACGTCGTCTTCCACATGTTCCCAATGTCCTCTGCGATTTCCTCAGCATTCAGTAAAAAGAGGGGGCCTGGAACAAGAGAATCCCAGACTACGATGGAGATTCCGGTCACGTGTTAATTCCCTGGACTTGAGCATGGTGCCGGTTATGATGAAATGGGCTTAGTCTCTGGGGTTAGGCCTGGATCTGATTTGATGTCTCTGCTTAGCCAGTGGAGTCTCCACGCTGTCACCTGCCATTCACACACTCCGGAAGGGTGGCTGGAAGCAGCGTAAGGCAGTATAAACAAAACCGCAAATGCCACTCTGGGCAAATCACGTATGTACACTTAGGAAGTTAGTCATTCTCTTTTAAATGCCGTGTCGGTAGAATTAAAAGGATCTCAATGTGTTGTAACTTAACACTTTGGGAATGGGAGCCCTCTAGAGTTCTAAGAGGATAATATATAATATTATAATTAATATAAGCTTGAAATTATTGAACAAGGCCAGAAAGAAATACAAAGACTCCAGGCTCAGTGGTTAAAGGGAGGGCTGGAGATTGGATCTGGAGCACCTTGTTCAAACAAAACAGCAAACAAACCAAGCCGGATGAAATGTGTGGTTATAACCTCAGCACTAAGGTGGAGGAGACAGGTAAATCATGGGGTTCTCTGGCCAGCCAGTCTAGTCAAGATGGGGACTAGGGGTTCAGTGAGAGGCTCCCCCATATATATACACTTAAATAAATGACATTTCAGTTTTTAAAGTACTTCAAAACATTAGTTTCTTTCCCCTATTTTTTTTGGGGGGGCAGGGAGTTTTTAGCATTGGCTTTCTCATTCAGTCCAAATTTTCCCTTGTTCCCATGGTAATGCATTGCTTCCTGCATTGTGATATAGCTAACCAACTCCTAAGCACCTTCCAACCCTCAGGGCTGCCTAGGCCACATGCGACTCCTCTCACTAAATACGCCTCAGTAACTTGAGGCATTTTTGTCAAATCACTAGAAAATTAAATCTTACAAGAAAAAGTAGGGACTAGCAGAATAGTTGGAACCAAAGCCACTTCCAGGGTGAGGAGTGGCTCCTGCCTGCCAGGTGGACTGGATTAATGGTGACTTTACCAGCAGGGTGAATTTCAGATACAAGGTCACTGTTCCGTCTCAACCACAGAAGTGACTGTCTTCTCTTAGGCAGTGATGCAGCCAAGAGCACAGATGAGACTCAGAGGAAGGCCTCATTCAGGAGAGATTCCCAGGGAACCACAGCACAGGGAATTCTGCTTCCTGGTATGCACTCAACTTCAATGGAAAATGCGAAAAGGTGCCTTTTCTTTTTTAAAGTTGAAAGTAAGGTAATATTTGCAGCATCCAATAAGCAAACGCCACTTTCAAAGCTGTCTTCTTCAGGTTTGTGAGGAGAGTGAGAAATGGGCACTCTCTCAAATCGCCAGGAGAATGAATGAAAGCATTACTTCTCTGGACAACAATAATGAAAGTCAGATTTCCCCCCATGAGTCCTTTTAAAAATCTTAGCAATTTTCACAACATGCCTTTTGGATCTTAGACATTTTGTACTTAGGAATTTATCTTAAGAACACAGCAATAGAAGAGAACAGGAGCAATTCTGACCAAAACACACTATGAACACATATGAAATTGTCAGAGAATGAATACAAATGTTTTCAAAAAGAAAGTCATCATAATTGCCCGCAAGAACCTCAGCAAAGATGTCCATCCAGCTGGGTTTACTGTGCTGCAGCCCTAGAAATGAATGCCAAGCCTCTGATTTTATCCTTTTAACACCTTGCTCAGAGATGGCATCCAGGGTCTTAACGATTTATTGCTTCTCAATAAATCACCTTCTCTCAACCCATCTGTTAAAACCCATACTGATATAATATCTCATAGACTAATACAATAATATATTACATATCTACTACATATTATGCATCATATGATACTATAATATAAATTATACAAAACTAAAATAATATATTCTATTGCATATGTAACCTATACAATATACTATATTGTAATATAAAATAACCCATACCGAATAACTAATGTTCCCATGTGGATTCTAAGTTGAAGGAGTTTTTCTCCCAGCAAATTTGTCACTTCTCTGTTCAATATGACAAGGCCTGCCAAACTGCTAGAACCAAAAACCTGAAAGCACCTGGGATTTTCCCTTCATTCTCCCTGCCTCATGTGTCTTCTATGTTCTGTTGATCCCACCCACACCTTGCTTCCCAGAGCCAGGTAGTTTCTAGATGCCCATGGCACTCTGGCCCTTAAAGCAACACTCAGAGGTGCTGTTCTCCATCTCTCTCCTCTTGTTGGAATCATCACTGTGACAAAGGCTCTGGGTGCTGATGGAATTTAAACCTGGAAATAGGTCTCTTGCTCTTTGGTTCCTCATCTCCCCTTGTTATTAGAAAATAATAATAATAATAAAAACTGTGACTGTCCTAATCCAGAGTCCTGGAATCCAAAGAAGAAATGTGATTTCAGAGCTGCCTGGGTGGATCCACATCGTCCCCAGCTCCATCCCCACTGTACAGGCAGGCTTAGAACTTGGCCTACTGTTCATCCACTCCTCCGACTTGATGCTGAACTCATAGGCTGTGACCCACAGCTGCTCGTAGGGTATTTTGTTGATCATTAGGGTTTGCAGAAGAGGGAAGGAACTCTTCTCTTTCTCCAACAGTTCTTCCTCCTTGTTGATCAACTGTAAGAAAAAGAGGAGGCTGTCTGTTGGGTAGGTGGTTCTCTTGAGCCCAGGAGACCTCCAGGACACCTTCCTCAGCATTGAAAAAGCCAGGTAGAGGAGGCAGACCTGCATTCAATGGGGCAGGCTTAGCAGGCAGGTCCTTGTGCTGTCTCTGAGGGCCATGGTACTGAGCTCTAACTGCTGAAAATGGATAATCTAAGTCTTGCTGTTTCATCTTTGTTTCTAACATACTGTAGACCTCTCCATTTTCATAATTTCTACATGTAATTTAGTTGCTCATAGGACTGTTTACCAGCCTTCTTACACTAACTTGCCTCAAAGGGAAGAACTTCAGTGTTTTGTTAAGACAACTTGCTAATTGATCTTTGACTTTTGGAGAAAGTAGCTTAATGGCTCCAAGCCTTTTTTTATTTACAAAAGTGGACATCCATAGGGATAACAAGTGGCAGAGGTTTGTTCCAGGCATTGAGACAGCTCCATGAAACCCTTCTCAGAACAGCATGGATACACAAAACGCATAAGCGGTTACCTTGCTGTAACTTCTTTGGGTACTTCATGACTTCCAAACACCTGATAAAATGTAAACACCATGTAGAAAAGGTAGTTGAACATACTCATGAAAGAATGGGCCAAACAAACAATGCTGTGTCCTTGACAGGTGTCATGCTCATAAACTGAGAACCTGAATGACCAGACCTTAGCATCCCAAGTCCCCATCACAAGGTTCCAAACCTCAAATTCCGTCAGTGCAAGATCTAGGTTCTTGGAGAGTTCATTAAGCTTTTCCACATTATTCTTCATTTCTTCTGTAGTCATCACTTCACGCTTCCTAAAGGTTTCCAGTTCTTTGCCATAGCCTTTGAGTCTCGACTCAAATTCTGAGCACCTGAAAGTGAACACAGTCCCATCACATCTGAATCTCCATTATTGGTTCTTTCCAGGTTGTCAGCCTGGGAAGAAGGATTTGTTCTTCTGACACTCCCCAAACTCTGCATCTATCTAAAAGCAAACGAAGAAAGAGAAACACAAAACTAGTTAAAACGCCCACCGTCCATCTCCTAGAGATGCTGCTATGAGCCTATTGGTGACTGAACATTTAAATGGAGACTGCTTGCTTGTTTTCCGACTGCTCAGACCCGAATAATCACATAGAAACTATATTAATTACAACACTGTCCAGTCAATGACTCAGGCATATTTCCAGCTAGCTCTTACATCTTGAATTAACCCATTTATATTAATCTATGTATCGGTGTGAGGTTGTGGCTTACTGGTAAGGATCTGGCATCTGTTTCCTTTGGCAGCTACATGGCATCTCCTTGACTCCGTCTACTTTCTCTCTATATCTCTGTTCGAATTTCCACCTGGCTTTGCTATGCTAAACCATTGGCTGAAACAGCTTTATTCATTAACCAATAAAAGCAACACATATACAGAAGGACTTCCCACATCATGAACATGCCTAGAAGTCTTTCCTGCCCAGGGAAGTACATGCTCGAGTATGTGTTTTAAGCAGTGTTTATTCGTTCCACCATTGGATAGCTACGATGGAGGACTGATATGTCCCAGAACTAGGCATTGGGAAAGCATCTGTGAAGTGTGCTATTCATTTCTATGCCATATTGGAACATGTATTTTAGTTGGGAGGGGATTTAGACAATAAGTATGGATGGGTGAGTGGGTGAATGGATGGTTAAATCCAGATTATAGATGGATGAATAAATCCAGAAATATATTTCTGATAATAACAACTGCCCAAAGGGAAACAAAACAGAGCAAAATGAACAGCCTGTCTTATGTAATCTACTCCAGCTGGAGAGATTAGAGAGCTTTCCCCAGATCTGAGACTTCATCTATATGAACAACAAATCTGGTCTCCATTTGTTTCTTCCTTTACCCAATTTAGGCAGATGATCTACTGTTTCGTGGGCAAGCAGTAGATCTAGAGACCGGAGTGCTTGACTCAAATGTGTATGTTGATATTGATTAGCTATGTAGTCTTTGGGCACATACTTAAATTCTCTGTACCTCCATGTATGTATACACACACACACAGAGCTAAGTAACTAAATAGAAGTTAATATAACATTGTCTAGAACTGAGCTTGGTTTATTACAATCACTATACAAGAATTTGCTCCCATTGATGAAAATCTATATATTTCTTCATTAATTCCACGTGTTCCCAGCAGTTCAGACTGTCTGGCATACAGACAGCAATCAATGCTCATTAAATGAACAAGAGAGCTTGCACAGCATTAGTGACCATCCATAGCTTGTGCTCTCATCCTCTTAGATTCGAAATCCTGCTATAATAAGTTTAAATGTCCTTTCTTTTTCCTCTTAATAGTACTTTAAGAGAGTTGCTTTTCGAGTTTGGGTTTCATCTCTAATTGTGCCATGTGGGAAGCAGTCTCAGCTATGATCCCTACCTCTGGTTCGTACCCTGTATAATTGGCTCCCTCAAGTTTGGGCTAGATGTGGTAATTCACCCCTTACAAACAAAATATGGCAAATGGATGGATTGGCCTCCTCAAGAAAGTTCCCAAGAAAGTCAATTTCTATTTCTTTTGCTCACTCTTACTCTGAGGGAAAACAGCTCCCCTGTGGAGAAGTTTTTGTGGTGAGAAACAGAGACAAGAGCCAGCATGGTGCCCAAGCCTGCTAATAACCATGGGAGCAAGCCCAGAATTGGCTCATCAGCTAGTGGGACCCCCCAGACCAGCCCACAGCCTGGGCTAGCATTCTGACTCCAGCTTCACAGGAGACCTGGTATCAGAGACATATAGCCAGAAATACAACTGAGTGGCTCTTGGGAGATCTGACCCAAAGACACTGTGAGGAATCCTCATTGTTTTAAGATGCTATGTTGTTTTATGTCACCATAGATACCTAATATATACACTTACATAATTTCTGCTCCTTCTTTTTAAGTCCTGAAACATGGCCAGTTTTTAATGAATATCTATGGGAATTTAAAAATAGATATTTTATACTACAGGGTAAAGTTTTTGGTGTGCTATTATGAACAGAAGTCACGCCTCACCTCTCACTGACCCTTCACTGCAAAGCTGATTAGCTGATTGAAATCTTAGTCATGGTGGAGAGACTGAGATACGGCAGGTCCAAAGTCTATAATTTCTCCTGGGCTATCTCTGGTTCTCTGCTCACCTCTGTGTCTGGCCTAATATCCTTGTGACTAGACCTTTTGGAATGCATTAGCTTCACAGAACACTAGCTTCCGCCATCCAAAATGCTGAGACTCTGTCAGCACTGGGGCTGACAGCGCAGATTTCTCTGCTTTTCCTATAAATCCACCCCCACTACCAATATATCTGACAAGAGCCTTGGTTTATAACTTTCTTTGCTCTGTTACTGTGAAAACTTCATCAGACTGTTACCACAGACTGGGAACACAGAGTCTGGGGCACCTCAGGTCTGTGCTCCCCAGTCATGGGCACTCATTTTTGGTTTCAGAATAAACTCTTCTCATCCGGCAAGAGGTAGAAGCTGTGTTTTCATGTTGATATTATCAATGTGGAGAGAGAGTGAGAGAGATGCCCTGCCAGTTAGTCAAGACTACTATTTATTCCATTATTTCTGCATCCAAGTTACTCTTCTATTTGAATTATATGCTAGTGTATGCAATTTATATATAAGAATTGATGTCTACTTAATTTTCTTTTACATATTTAAGTAACCATCTTTGATCTACTGGTTTCCCCAAAGTGTTACTAGCCTACTGGAATACTAGACAATCTTCCAGCCCAGGGAAGTATTGTTTTATCCTCTTGTTCATCATCACAGTTCCTCTGCCACCTTGGTTCTTCTTATCATTCTTCCTCTTCACATGGCCCCGGGCGGCCACTACCATAAGGAGAGCAGAGGGAGAAGCCTATCTTCTGAGAGGCCAAATAGACAATGAAGAATGGGATGTGTCTTAGTTAGGGTTCTATTGCTGTGAAGAGACAGCATGACCATGGCAACTCTAATAAGGAAAACGTTTAACTGAGGTGGCTTACAGTTCAGAGGTTCAGACCATGATCCTCATGGTGGAGGTATGCAGCATGCAGACAGATGTGATGCTGGAGGAACAGCTACATCTTGCAGGCAACAGGAAGTTCACTGACAGTCACTCTGAGGGAAGCTTGAGCAAAAGAGACCTCAAAGCCTGCCTCCACCAAGTCACACTTCAAGGCCACATCTTTTAATAGTGCCACTCCCTTTGGGGGGCATTTTCTTCCAGACCACCACAGGAAGTTCACCACCTGTTGTGGGCCCTGATATGGTGCTGGTTGATGAGCTCTCAGATATAGCGGGTAGACTTGGCCCAGTCCATCTTAAAGACCTGGGCCTGAAGCTACTTCTGCAAGGAATCCGCAGTCTTCAGGCCCACATATAAACCAGTTTCATCTTTCCTCATTGAACGCTCCAGTGCTAATGAGTTTTTACAGCAGGACCATTACCTTCAGGAAGATGCCATGGGTCCTATTAGTTAATTCAGTGTCAGCAGCTTCTGGGTGGCTTTGAGGGTCTTGGTCAAGGTAAATCTGAGCCTCCAGGCCTCATGTGATGTGGGATTTCCCTCTGTATGCTGTGAATATCATTGAGTAATAAAGAAACTGCTTTGAGCCTATACCAGAGCAGGGCAGGGTGGAGCAGAGCTAGGTGGAGAGGACTGGACTGAATTCTGGGAGAAAGAGGGCGGAGTCAGGAGAAGCCATGTAGCCCCCCTGCCAGAGACAGACTCTGGAACTTTACTTGGTAAGCCACAACCTCGTGGCAGTACACAGATTAACAGAAGTGGCTTAAATTAAGATGTAAGAGTTAGCCAATAAGAAGCTAAGGCTAATGGGCCAAGCAGTGATTTAAATAACACAGTTTCTGTGTGATTTCGGAAGTCTGGGCATCCGGGAACAAACAAATGAGCTCCTACTACACTCACGTTTGTTCCAGAGTCCATGTTTACCTCTCAGCTTCAGTTTCTGATTGAGATGCAGTTTCTCAAAGGATCTCCACGTGGTCACATAGGTTTTACGACAAAACCAGCATGTTAGTTGCCACTAATATTTTTTTCTCTTACTCATTGGTTCTCAACCTTTCTAATGCTGCAATCCTTTAATACAGTTCCTCAAGTCGTGGTGATCCTCAATTATAAAACTATTTTCGTTAGTACTTCATAACTGTAATTTTTGCTACTGTTATGAATCATAATGTAAATATCGGATATTCAGGCTATCTGCTGTGTGACCCTGTGAAAGTTGTTGTACCCTGAAGGAGTTGCACCCACAGGTCGAGAACCACCACTCTAACTGAATAACATTTTCTTTTTCTTTGTATTATTTTTATTTTCTGTTTTCCTCTCTGTATGGTATACATGTCTATTGTCATACATGTGCATGTTCACACGAATGTGTATGCGCTCATGTATGTGAAATCCCTGATTCATATGAGGAATCATCCTTGATTGCTCTTTCACCTTATTCATTAAAGCCAGGTTTCGTTATCAAATCCAGAGCTTGACAACTTAGCCAGCTTGTTCTCGAGATCTCTGAGACTGAATAATTAAAGGTGGTTGCTGCCCACACCCATCTGACATTTTATATGGCTTCTGGGGACCCAAAGGTCTGCAGGCATTTTAACCACTCAGAAATCTAACTGCAGGTGCATGTGGTGGGCACCAGAAGAAAACTTTCAGGAGCTGGTTCTCCCTTTCAGCCGTGTGCTCCGGGACTATAAGTCACTGGATCTGGAAGGCAAATGCTCTTACCCACCGACCCATCTTGCCAGCCCATTTTTCTTTGACTGGTACGTGATAGTCTTGATTACAGACAGTTTAGGATTCCCGAGATCGATAAGAACAGAAACTATATTAAAAGCAAGATTAAATCAATTTTTAAGAAAGCATGTGAAACAAAAGATGGTAGAAGGACGCAGTGAAAATGTTTTAGAGGGGCTATCAGAAAAAAAAGTACGCCATTATGCCAAGCAACACAGTTTGTTTTTTGTTTTAAATTGGAAAGGGGAAAAACATAAGTTGAATGGGGGGCAGGAGACATAGAATAAAAGAAACTGTCGAGAAATAACGGCATGCAATGTTTGTTATTCAGGTTCTCATTCGAGTAAGTGGAACATAAAACCCTTTCTAGTACCAGGTTAAAAGTTTTCAGCAACTTCCTACCACTTCCTACACTCTTGACTGTGACCTTAAACCTCCAATCCTCTGATTTAAGACCTCAGAGGAACAGCCATCCTCCTAGCTCAAGTCTCCCACCAGGGGCTGTTTCCCATGCTGTCTACGCTGCACTCAGCTACTTGCTAAGTTTGTTCTGAAAGGAGGCCCTCTTGCACCAGGCACAAGCTCCATGCTAGTTCCTGTCTTCTTCAGAGAGCTTCTCCATGCATCTTCCCACCCGCCTGTCACTCACAACAGAACAGGGACTCTGAGAAGAGGCGTGGCAATGGGACCACGAAAGGGAAGAAGGGCAGAGGGCATTTGCCCCTCTGCTCTTGGCCTGGTTGTCTGAGCTCCTGGGAGAGGCATCCTGCTTTTGTTTCTTTCTGTTGGATTCCTCTTTGCTGCCTTTGTTTAGCTTTGCTTTGTAATAAGCTGTCATTTCAGAATGTAGAAGGCATTTAAAGTATCCTAATTGTGAACAAATTTCATTCATACACTCTTCAAACCTTGAGCACCTGCCACTTAGAAAAGCACACTGCAGTGTCTAAATCCTTAACAATGAAGGGTGCAAATCCATCCCTTGAGCCATTTCCCCTTCTTTTTCAAGATGCCAAAGGATCTTCCATCATACTCCAGGGAGAGCAGCTCACACATTCTTGTCTCGTCTGTCATTTGTACTGACCACAAAACCTACAACAGGGTTGAACAAAATGGGGACAGTGGAGCCAAAGCTGACTGTGCAGTTATCTACACAGCTACCCCAGTGACTGTCTTTTTACATTACCAAATCTCTAAACACTGTATGCACAGAAAAGAGAAAAATCTACAAAAAGTGGTCATTAATTTCTTAGAGGACAGCAATGCACAGAATTGATGACCACATTAAAATATTACCAGTGTCATCTTCTGTGACTTTGCATAACTGTTTAGCACATTATAATGTCTAAAGTATGTTATAACACATGTAAAAATCACATAAAATGTATTTCATATGATAATACATTCAGAAAATAAGGTTGAGTAATTGAACTGTCCTTGAAGTCCAAGTGAAGATAATAGAGAAATTTAAAGTGAGCGATTGGCCACAATCCTGGCAGGAAGTAGAATTTACTCTGAAGAACAAAGTAAGAAACTTCAATTAAAGACTCCTACCAGGAGTAGATACAGGCAGGGTTAAAGGGATTTATAGTTTGGGTCTACAGAGTCCAGCACAGGATGTTTTAAATGCTGATTCTCCAGTTGGTGGTGCTGTTCTGGGATGCAGCGGAACCTTTAGGAATCCTATTTAATAGAAGTCGGGTACCAGAGGTGGCCTTTGAAGGTTACAGCTCAGCCCTTGGTCCCTGCTTTGTTCTCTCATCTTCCTTGTCTATCATGGCAAGGACAGCTTCTATCACACACCCCTGTCTCTGTGTGAACTGAATGGTTCTGCCCCACCTTGCCCACCACAATTAACTCAAACCCTCTGAAACCACATGCTGAAATAAATCTTTCTCCCCTTACGTTGTTTCTTCCAGACACTGTGGTCATAATGCAAAAGTGACAGGCACAAACAAACGCAGTGAGGTAACTAGGTTACAACCCCTGTGGCTGAGGGGACAATGTGAACCATGGAAGATCAAGCATTGCCATTCAGAGGGATGCTAGTACTGGTGCCCTGGGACAAACACAGCAATGGAGAAAGAAACTGAATTCAATCATGCTCCAGCCTCCCCCAGGACTCACCATTGCCAGAGCCCAGCCTGGAGCCAATAGACAAGGGACTGGAAGGAAGCCTCTCAGACAGTGTGGGAGAAGAATGGACAGCAGCTGGAGGTGGGGAGGCTAATAGAGAATGCTGGACACTGAACCCTAGAGCTGATACGAATTGGAAAAATGAGGGCCACTGCTGTGGAGAGGAAACAAGATTGTTTCCACAGAAGACAGATGAACGCCATGGCTGTTACTCAGCCTTTGTCACTCACGTGGAACAAGGGATAGTCAACATTTACCAGGGGGGCCTGAGCCAGGGCTGCCTCACTGAGCCTCTGTTGCTAGAGCTCAGGGACTAGTTGATGGGTCCAACTGAGTCCCTGCCCAGGAGGAGAAACCCTGCACTCTTCCCACACTGCAAATGCCAGCTATGGTTTCTCCCAGGGCCAGTCCCTGCACACGCACTGCCTCCATTCATATTTACACTTACAGCAATAATCTCTCTCTCCCCCCTCTCCTCTCTCTCTCTCTCTCTCTCTCTCTCT
>LOEQ01006862.1:0-13309 GCA_001685075.1 Bramus lutescens | reverse complement strand
AGGGAGGGGAGCAGAGAAAAATGTAGAGCTCAATAAATATCAATAAAAAATATAAAAAAAGAAAACAGGTTGAGCAAGCCATGAGGAGGAAACCAATAAGCAGCACCCTCCATGGCCTCTGCATCAGCTCCTGCCTCCAGGTTCCTGTCCTGTTTGAGTTCCTGTCCTGCCTTCCTTCAATGATAAACAGTGATAGAGAAGTGTAAGCCAAATAAACCCTTTCTTCCCCAACTTGCTTTTGGTCGTGTGTTTCACTGCAGCAATAGGAACCTAAGACGGTCACTATAGATGGGCTTTGGGAATCTCTAGCCTTACCCCACTTACTCTTCCCTCTCTTCCCTGTGTGTATGACATGTGATTGGGTAGCTTCCTGATTGTGCTGACATTCTTCATGTCTTCCCTGCTGTAATAAACTCTATCCTTCCAGAACCACAAGCCAAAACAAACCCTTTCTTCCTTAAGGTGCTTTCAGTCATGACATCTATCACAGCAACAGAAAAGGAACCAAGACAGTGAGTTTTACAGTTCGTCTTTCATCTCTGTGGGTAAGTAGAGAGTTGTAACACAGGGTGACGGTGCTACAAGGCAGGAAATGGGGAATTAATTCTCCTTGGCCTCTTAAGTCATAGCAGGTACTAAGTATTTTGTGCTGAGTTACTAATTCCCCTTACCATCCCTCTGAAGTAGGAACTCTTATTATTTCAACCTTGGAGGCCAAGAAAGCAGGGCCCAAAGATGGAGTTTGCACACCCATCTACCTACAAAGCAAAGCTAAGATTTGGGCAGGAACTTAATGGCTCAAAATGTACACTGTTACCAACCATGCTCCAGGGCTTTCAGACAGGGGAAATGTATTTTGGGAATGCATATGAGGGTTCCTTATACCTGTGAATGTAGGTTCACATTCACAACCCACACCCTTTCTGTCTAGGATCATTGATGGGCCCTCTCCACTGCAGAACAAGAGCTACCCTCTCTGTGCCATACTGAAGAGGTTCATTTAGGTACTGAACAATAAAGAAAGGAACTCAAAGGCCAGGGGCCAGGTCTTACTCTGCAAACCACAGTTCCTTGAGGTTGTACATCATGGGGTTCACTGTGTGCAAATGCTCCTCATTCCACTTCTTGGCACTCTGGCAGACATTGTGCCAGGGCACAGGGGCCCGGATCACTCTGTGAGGAAACAAGCGAGGGATGCTCTCGATGAACAGCCTTTTCTTCTCCATTGGGTCCATGAGAATGTAGTCAACTAGAATGGAGAGAGAAGGCACCCTATTAGGCAGGGTCTTTAAACATCCTATACTCCTAGCATTCAGACACTTAGAACGGAAGTGAATATCTGTCCATTTCCACCCGGCAATGCCTCCTCAGTGGCCAGGTCAGGGATAATCCATGGGTGTGACTTCCCTGGAAGGAGTGTGACTTGGCAGTGAGGAGTACTTGGATTCTGAGGGTGAGTCCTGCTTTTCCTGACAGTGCTTTAGTTAGCATTTGCTGGACTCCATTCATGATTAATTGACTTTGCTCGCCAGGATAATTACACAAACATGCATCCACACAGTAAGCAGCACCAGATACTTACAAATGGAGATTTAGATAGCAAATGTGTTTTGTTAAGAAAGAAAGATTGGTGATATCTTGGTAGGGTCACAATTATGCTGTACCATGAAGAATGCATATGAGCTTCTTAGAAGAAGGACACCGGGGACAGAGGGATGTTGTGTGTCGAGGGAAAGTGTCAGACCGTCTGCTCAAGGAGCTGCGAGCTATGTTGTGTAGATACATCGGCCGCAATGGTGGCACTGAAGGTTTATGCTGGAAAAGCAAGGAGGATCCAGAAGCAAAAGACCTCACATGTTTATTCTTAGATGGGCTCTGTGTAACACCAGACAAAGAGCTATTATACTGACCTCGTTAGAAAGTTAGGAAAACAGAAATAGCTAGACATTTTGGTAAAAGTGTAATAACAAGGCAGAAAAACAACAGGGTCACCCTTCCCCTTCCTCTCCCAAATCACCTGCCATTAAATGCTTCCCAGTGTGGTCTACTGTGTGTACAGGACACTGGGTGGGCTTAGGACAGAGGGAGACAAAGTGATACATCCATCACTATCCAAAAGCTCACAGTCACAAAAGGAGTCCAAAGTGACAGAGATGAGAGGGTAACAGCAGGGAGACAAAGGCACAGTGGGAAGTGCCAACCAGGATGAGCTGAAACTCAGGGCTCTAGGACTGCCTAGCGTGAAGGGACAACCGAGGGGACAAGAGAAGAGCCACTGAGGAGAAGGGACAGGGTTCCCACAGTGTAATTAATGTCTGTCTGTCACATCTAAGCCACCTGGAGCTAGCCATCCATGCTGAATGACTGCTTGGCTTTACCCAAGACGCACATCTACTAAACAAGAATCTGCTTTTTAGCAAAATCTGCACAAGCATGTCTATGCCAAGGTGGTTGGTTCGAAGGGAAGCAGTAATGATGATGAGGAGGATGGGGGGGACATTTGAATTAAAAATCACATGGTATTTTGGGGTGAATTCAGTGAAGTCAGGGTGGGGACTGATAAATTAATTGATCATGTGATAGTTTATCCTGATTGTCAGTTTGCTTGGATTGAATGATGCCCGAGAGATTAGTATGGTACTCTCCTGGGTGTGTCTGTGAGGATGTTTCCAGAGGTGATTGGCATGTGAGCCAGTAACTAAGGATATAGACAGAAGCCATCTAATAGGATGGAAGCTTGGAGAGAATGAAGGCCAAAGGAAGAAACCTGTTAGCACACATACGCTCTTTCTCACTCTCTCGGCTTGCTAAGTGGGATGAGCTGAACAACACACAGATGGCACCACATGCCCCTGCTGGGATGTTCTGCGCCATCACAACCCAGAAGCAATAGGGGCAGCTGATCATGTCCCCAGACCCTGAAGCCATAAGACAAAACGAACCATTCCTCCTCTGAGCTGATGTTTTCTGGCTGTCTCATCACAGCAACAGCAAAGCAACTGGCACAGAGGAAAGGCAGTGCCCTCCACAGGAGCTCTGTGCCCACAAGCCCAGTCTTACCAATGCTTTTCATGAGGCTATAGTAATAGTCTCTTTCCTTCTCAGACCGAAGCGCGACCTGCAGGGGTTCCAGGGCTGGGGTTGCCAGCAGCACCTTAGGAATCAACTTGTGAATTCGTATCATCACCTCCTCATCCTCAGGGGCAATCATGTCTTTCCGGATGCCGTTGGTCAAGTAGTAATAGTATCTCTTCCATAAACAAAGCAAGAAAAAGGTCATGACCGAGTGGCAGTGCCCACCTGGTCTACCCAACCAGCCAAGCAGCCGCCAAGCAGCCGAGGGTCCCGGTTCACACAGCCGCCATACATCCACGACTTTTGTCACTCGCCACTATGCTTTTGAGGCCAGCCACTTCACACACATTGCATGNNNNACAAGGTCACAGGCAGGTTCTTCTCCCTGAAGAAGACAATTGCTCAGCTCTGAGTATTTTAGTTATCTTAAGAAGAGCTGAGATCTACCTCATTAGGCATTTCCCCTATTTTTATAAAACACACTTACAGGCTGCATTTTGCTAATGGTTGATAGGGTTGCCAGAAAAACTACAGAACACAGCTGGTTTACTCACACAAACACAAAACATTGTCTTCATTGTTTATCTGAAATTCATATTTAACTGAGAGTCCTTTCTTGTTTCGCAAGAGTTTGGTCACCTCCCCCGCCCCATGGGCTGCCATGTGCCAAACTATGTGTTAGGGACTCACAAGCCCCAGTTCCTAAGATTTCTGGAATTCAGTATTCTGTTACCATTCCCCGGGCGACTCTGTCATTCGCCATTCGCTGCTTCAAATCACTCAGATGCCAAGATGCTATCTCTCAAGTCGGGGGCCACAATAAGAAAGTACCTCCAAGTCTAACTCAGATGGCTTTTTCTCTTTACTTTCTGTTTCCTTCTCCTCTTGCAACATCACATCCATCTGTTGTTCTGGACTCATGGGTCTGCTTCCTGAGTGGACCACCCACGAGTCCATGTCACTCTTCTGGGGCAAGGAGCACGAGTGTTTGCAGGCCATCGGCATCCTGAAAGGTTGGAGCAGTCCACTCTTAGGGTCCCACTGAGACTCTGTATTTGTCAGATCTACTTTCCCAAATCTGAGGATTGACAGGGACACTTACCCCATTGTGTCATCTAGTGACATCTGATGTGTGCCCCTTGGATGACCCAGATGTGTAGCACGTCACATACTGTGAACACTGGCTTTACTCAGCTCATTAACTTACTTTTATATAGACCCTTGAAAGACTGGTGGGGAAAAGGAACTCCTGGGTGTCTGACAATGCTTTGAAGTCAAGAAGCAGAATATGACTTATTATTTTATTTATTTATTTTTTTAGGTTTTTCAAAACAGGGTTTCTCCATGTAGTCCTGGCTGTCCTGGAACTCACTTGTAGAGCAGGCTGGCCTTGAACTCACAGAGAACCACCTGCCTCTGCTTCCTGAGTGCTAGGATCAAAGGCGTGTGCCACCACTGCCCAACTTTTCAGAATATGATTTAGCTCAGTCCAGTTTCCTCTATCCCATGGCACCCACAGTGACACCTTACCCGGGAGCATCCTCCTTGCATTTGAAGAACTTCATTTTCTTCTTAGTGGGCTCTGATGAGGCTTTAGATACTGTGTGAGAGTAGAGAAAGAAAGCTGTCAGGGACGGGAAGCCTGAAGCCACTCTCTGTCTGCAAGGATGGGACCCTTGGGAATGGCCTGGGGGAATATTAAGGGGAGCGGACATGGTAGGGCAGGATGCAGGGTGCAGTCCTTTGTTTCGGTATTTTTGCTCTGTTGTTTTTTCCTTTGTTTTAGTTCTTTTGAGAGAGAGAAAAAATAGAGATTTGGATGGGTAGGGAGGATGGGGAGAAGAAATGATCAAACTGATCAAAATAGATTGTATGAAAATTCTTTTAATAGGAAGGAAAAAGAATACAGTGTTTCTAAACCAGGATGAGCTCTCATCACATACTGAATTTGTTGTTTTTCTTTACTTTAGATTTTCCAATTTCTAGAATGTGATTAAATATTCTGTTGTTTATAAGCTACCCAGACTATGCACTTTGTTATGGAAACTCAAACAGGCTTAAATGAGAATCATGGTATTAGCAATTAGAGCATCAAGCCTAAGTTTCTAGGTGAGATTTTGTACACTGGGTATTTAATGTTTGCTCTATGTCCTTGAGGCAGTAATATGCAAGGTAACATCCTAAGGACATGCATGTATATTCAATCAATGAGCATCACTGGTGAGAACTCCTTCAAGGATCTCTCCAAATGATATTCTTAGGGCTAGCGTCATAAAAAAAGAGATTAAGAAATTAGGGGGGAAACCACAATAGAAATTATTAGAAATCTGAAAATGGAAAGAAGTCGCAACCGCTGCTCGTTAGTTTTAATCGTCAGGGTGATACCGTCGGGAATCACCTGGAGGACAGTCTTAGTGGGGAATTATCTAGATCAGGCTAGCCTGTGGGGGGTTGTCTTGATTGTTAACAGGGTTGGGAAGACAAGCCCTGAAGGTGGGGAGCCCCAGGACTGGTTCTGGCCTGTGTAAGAGTAGAGAAAGCTAGCTAAGTATGCAGCAGGCAGGGATCCTGTTTTGTTCTCTCTCTGTTCTGTGAATGCTACTGCCTTGACTTCCCCATCATAATGGACTGTAATCTGGAGTTATAAGCCAATAAACCTTTTCATCCCCTAAAACCCTTTGTTCAGGGTGGTTTTATCACAGCAACAAAAATAAAACTAGGATCCACACATACAAAAACCAATCAAACAAACAAAAATCCAACAGCACTTTCTAGACATGATGTGTTAAAATATTGAGCAAAGTTAAGGAGAAAATTTGTGAGTTGAAAGATAACAGTTGAAGAATTAACTTCTATCACATCAGGGAAAATGGAAAATATGCAGGGGTTTGAGACAGAGAACAGATTGAGGGTCTCCAAAGTGTATCTAATAGAAATCACAGAAGGGTTCTGTAAGCAAACATATGTATATGTGGTGGGATGAAATAAGTTCATGTCTGTGAGATGTTGTGGTAAACAGCTTCCAAAATGGATCCCACTCCCCTGATCTCCGCTCCATGATAGGACTTTGGCATGATGCTGGACCTGGTGATTCACGTTTAACAGACTATGTAAACGTGATAAGATGCTACTTCTAAGGTTAATTTTCAAAAACTCTCTGTGGTTTCTGAGGTACTGTCTCTCTCTTGCTCCCTCTTTCGCTGACTCCAGGGGAAGTCAGAAGCCATGAAGAGTCTGTGTGGCAAGGAGTTGGTAGTGATAGCCACCCGTCAACAAGAATTTAAGAATGTGCACAAGCCTGGAAGAAATCCTGTCCCGTGTATTTCAATGACTATGGTCTTGGCAGCACTTTGATTGCGTGATTGTGGGAGATCTTGATCTTGAACTACCCAACTAAGCCAAATGCAGAGATCTCACCTGTAGAAATAGGGAGATGATGAATATGATTTGATTTAAGGCATGACATTTTGGAGTAATCTACAGTGCGGACATCAGTAGTTTAAACAGTACTGGTATTTGCAAGTGATGCATAAACTTTAGCCATGTTAGAAATTTCCATTTCATAAGTGGAGTGAGTGAGGCTCTCTAAAGACACTAGGTCCAACAAAGGGCATAATCAGGATAAAAACCCAGGAGGAGAAGCTTCATTTCAAAGCCCCATCCTGCACAAGATATGGCACATTGGTCGCAAGCACCTGGTATCCCCTGACTGGTCTTGTCCCTAGGGACATTGATGGTGACTGGTTGGTAGACCTTCAATAGGTCTTTTAGCTTCATGTCCTGGGCTGTCAGAGAATAGTTGTTGCCGATGGAGTCACTGGGTCCACGGTGGCAGTCCTGCTCTTTGAAGGGCACAGCCAAGGTCCAGGATGTACGTTGCATCAAGGGGGGATAAAAGCTGTGAGACATGACAGTCTGCAAGGAGAGCAATGTGAAGGAGATGCCGTCAGAGGCATCTCGTGAGCCTGGGCTCCGCTGCCACGGAGATGGAGTTGCGCATACCGGATGCTATGTTTCCACCCTCCTCACACCCAGGGAAATATTTTGTGCATGGCTATTTCTCTGCCCAGTGGAAGATTTCTGAAGCCAAGGAAAACAGCTGGAGTTCAACACCACTGTTATTCTTTATGAACCTGGTGGCGAGAGGCATGGAACTGCTCTCCTTTTATGGCTGAAGATGTTGACTTAGAGTTCTATAACACAGCGGGTAAATGGCAGGGCCAGAGGCAAACACGCTTTTATTCTAGCACAAACCTCTGTTCTCATACCGCTGTAGTGTCTTCTGGTGACAAAATGACAAGAGTTCTTAGTCCCACGTGCCAAGACTGTTTGCCTTCACTAAAACCCAAAGGAATGCATACACAGGCAAGGTATGTTCCCCAGTTCTTCCTCAGCAGAAAAGCCGGCAGCCGTGGGTACTCACCTCATAGAGTTCTGACGGCTCCTCGTTTGCAGACACAGGCAGAGGGGGCAGCTCTGGCCTCGCCTGGGAGTGGCTCATGTGATGTATGGAGTCATTTTTGTCAAGCTGTGGGAAATGGGAACAAAGCTTCTCTTCAGGAACTGGAAGAGATTTCTGGGCCTCCGGAGAGGGTGAGAACTGCAGAGGTTCCTGGGAGTGTGATGCACACAGTGCTGCCACTCAGGCCCCTCCATCCATTACACACGAATGCTTCAGTTTTTAAATCGTTAGTCTGTCTGGTCTGCAACACCTCCTCCTTGTCCTTTCCTTCCCAGATAATCTGTTCATTTTTCTACCCTTCAGGAAAACCCTAAGCTTTGAGTGTACCTCCTGCCCAACCCTGGGTAGGATTACAAGGGAACTTACTTTCGTTTTTATTCATTTAGTACTTGTATTAGCATTATTAATAATTAATATGATTTATAATCAATTATATCTATGTATAAATATAGCACATAATCATATAATGGTGTATAATTATATAATTAATTTAATTAATATAATATTAATAATTAATGTAATTAATTAGTATTGTATTTGTTTAGTGGTTGTATTAGTATTAGTATTATTGAGTGTGTGCATGGTGTGTATGTGCACATGCACACATTATGTGGGCATGTGTGCCATGGAGTGTTGTGTGTTGGAAATCAGTGGACAATTTTGTGGAATTGATTCTCTCCTTCCACTTTGATGTGAGGTCTAGGGATTGAACCCATGTCACCAAGCTTGCAGGACAAGCTCCTTCACCTGCCGAGCCACTTTGTTGGACCCCCCAAAGTGGATAGCTTTTTTAAGTTGACTCTTGCATTTCACTCATACAGTGTTTTGATTAAAAACCTACTGAAGGCAATAGCTTGGCATCTTATGTATGTTTAACAAGCATATAAGCAACTCCCTGTGATTTACTTTTAAATAAGATGGGTGTGGGAAGTCCAAGGTCCTCCCCACTCCATCGAGGTCTAGGTAGCAGGGAACCCTGACTGCTCTTTGGACTGGAAAAGGAGGGGGAGGGGGAGGGAAATGGGAGGAGGGGAGGAGGTGGAAATTTTTAATAATAATAATAATAATAATAATAAGTGGAAAAAAAGAAACAGCAATTGTTTCATCAATAAAGACTAACTCGATAACTCCTTCAAAAAAAAAAAAGGTGGGTGTGGGAGTCACCCTTTCATTGGTGAATGTACATTTGGGTGTGAGCCTTCCACAGCCTCTCAGTTCCTGTGTGCCTCTCCTGAACAGAGCTGGAAGTGGCTGTAGGCTGAACAGCATTGCATGAGGCTTTTGTCTGAAGCCTGAGCCCCACTGCAAAAGACAAGCATTTTATCTGAGGCTGCGACAGAGACAGTGCTGGGCTGATGTCCGGGAGGTTCTGCTGTTTTTCACTTTCAAGACGATTTGAAGGATTTTTCAAGAGGCCAATGTTGGCTCTGACTTTAACCCTAGGATGTGACTTTGGTCTAGCTCTGGTATCAGATGAGACACTGTGGCAGAGATTTCTTTACTTGGGTCTGCAAATTATGGTGGGCAAGATTACTGGTGCAGGCTGGGGTGGAAGACGGACATAGGATTCCCTATTAGCCATGAATCACCAAGTCTGACTAATTAACCCTTCACTGATAACCACTAACCCCCATGAACTCCCCTGGAACTCCTGTATCATTAAATAAATAATACTGTCTACCCAAATGCCAAATGATTGCATGTCAGGCATGCAAAACCTTTTTTTTGGGGGGGGGGTAGTCCCATTCTAGCTGATCAAACCAAGAGTCAGAATGGTATGTAAAATGCCCCAGGCACACAAGAGGCAGACTTGTCTTCTAGGGCAGTAGCTTTAAAATGTGCATCACCCATCACCCCAGAAATGTCAGGAATGGCAAGAACCCCTTACATGGAAAATTATTCTAGGTAGGTCATGGGGCCAAAAATTAAATGAGCCCTTTTGGCTCATCGGCCGTCTGTGAGGCAACATGGGTCACCAGCAGCTCTACTGGAGTCACCCGCGGAAGTTGGGCCGGGGATCCCACTCCTGCCGCGTCTGCTCAAACCACCACGGTCTCATCCGGAAATACGGGCTGAATATTTGCCGCCAGTGTTTCCGGCAGTACACAAAGGACTTCGGCTTCATTAAGTTGGACTAAGCGACCTTTAATGGATTCTTCAAGACTCTACCCAGTGAAACAGATCAATGCCAGTCTTTGTACATAAGAATAAAAAAAAGTGAAGACCTTCAGAAAAAAAAATTAAATGAGAACAGAAAAAGTTATGATCACAGATGTACTTGAAGCTTGAGATCTTTGAAAGCATGGAATGGGTTCACTGATCTCACAGCCCAATTCAGTGTTTTCCAAGGACTTTCCAATGGTGGGCAATGGATACTTAATCAGAGTAGTATATTCAGAGCTGCTTGGTCCCCACCTCAGGCCTGATGCTCCCGAGAACCAATGACCTTATTATTTTCATTGTATAGAACTTTGTATATTGACTTATATTTTTATTGTTGAATTATTGATTTTTTTGAGATAAGGACTTATAACCCAGGCTGGCCACAAACTCAAAATCCTCCTATCTCAGCCTCCGAAGTGTTGGAGTTTCAGTCATGAGCCATCATACCCGGCTTTAATATGCTGGTCTCAATCACTGGCAGCCTCTCTGTTCTCAACCTCAATCTCAAGGACCTGAGAACTAACCAGTTATCTCCAAGAATTGCCTCTTTTATGACTGAAATCCATGCCAGATCTGCATCAGTGAGGGGAACAAAACAGGAATAACCCCAGGATCAACTGGAAATGGATCTGGCCATCCAAAGCAGGTACAATACCAAGCAAAGAAGAGCTGGGCAAGAGTGCTTTCAAGGATAGGAAAGGCTTTTCAGGTCCCAGCTATAAGGCATGTGTTGATGACGAGGTTAAGGCTGTAGGCGGTGTGTCTTTGCAAGCAAGAGGAATCTGTGGTCAGTGACAATCTTTCCTTTGGCCTAGATTTCGAAATCTGTTTTAAATAGAAATCTTCGTTCAAACAGCAACAAACACCACCAAGCCAGAACATCTTGGGTAAGTCACAACAAGAACAGGAATGAGCAATTAAGCCCCAAACCCCCAACTTGTGGAATCAGGGAGGATGTTAATCTGGGAGGGGTCTTGGTAATTGTGTTCCTCTTCACAGTGGGGTAAACCTGATTCCAGTGCCAACAGAACCTGGGAAAGCTAATCCTTCCACCAGAAGTAGAATACAGTCCTGGTGGGAAAACCCGGCCTACTCCAATTTCAAACCAGGTGGCACAACGTGGCTCTTGACAGGAGGAAACAGGGAATTCTTTAACAGCTTCTTAGCTATGCAAAATGGTGTGCTAATAGCCTGAATGTCTAAGTATCTTCTTTGGTAAATATTAGTGAGTTTTCATTTCAGAGCGTGGGCTCGGATATGCAGCAGATATAATTTTATTAACTTTCTATTTTAAATGCTCCTCTGAGTGTTGGCATCTTGGCTTTTTCATCCAAGATGCCTGCATGCGGATTGGGCAGATTACTTTGGGGCAGTCTGTTTGCTTATTTATTTGTTTTTAAGGTGGAGCCTACTATGCACCTCAGGCTCATCTCCGCTGCTTGGCTTTCCGAGTGCAGAGGCTACTGGCATAAACCAGCAGACCCAGTTCACACAGTGTATTTCAGATTGCACATGATGGCTTATGTGGACCTGCTATGCCAGAACCATTCCACCCTGAGTTAAAAATAGAGCTCTTGGCTCTCCACTATGGCACGCCACATCTGAATCAGAGTCTTTGAGGGTGCGGGCTAAGACTCTGGTTTCTGATAAGGTTTTTCTTGTTTTGAGACCATATAGTGCAGACTGCCTTGGGATACACAATATTCTTACCTCAGTCTCCCAAGTGATAAGATTACAAGGTAACTTCGTGCCTATGTGAGACAGGTTTCTAAATTGAAAATTGTTTTTTAAATTAGCAATGTCTGTGGGGGTGTGCATGCCCACGAATGGGCAGAAGCCAGAGCAGGTGTTAGGTGTCCTGCTTGGCCACTTTCCAGCTTATTCCCTTGAGACTGGGTTTATCACTGAACCTGGAGCTAAGCTGATGGCAAGCAAGCCCCAGGATTCCTGTCCCTGACCCTCACCTCCACCCAGTACTGGGGTTGCAGCCACATGCGTCCACAACTATTTACACAGAGGTGCTGGGGTATGAATTCAAGTCCTCATGCTTATGCAGTAAGTGCTCTTACCCACTGAGTTTTCAGCCCTCTCTGCCAGCCCCAACACTGTGTCAGAATATGCCTCAGAATGCTCTGATGTGCAATCCCAGGTGGGACCTGCCTGTGGAGTGTGTATCTGATGACATTGGAAGGGAAGGGGAAGGAACGATGGGTTCTAAAATTTCAGAGTGAAAAAGTGATTAACACACTTTCCAGGTCAAAGGAATCTACCATGGCAATCTCTCTGTGGGAAAAGTCCCTCCTCCCCCACACTCTCAATTCCTTACACATTGAAGACACAAGTACAGAAAAACACGCCTTAAACTTCACACCCACCTCCTGAGATGAGCAGTCGTGGTAGCTCATGGTGCCTGTTCTAATTGTTCGTTTGGACGAAAGAATAAGGAGTTCTCAGTTCCTCTAAGGATCAGTTTCTCCCATCCAGCGGCTTTGAAATCTGTGATTACTTAGAGAGAGGGATGACAGCAGCAGCAGAATTTTCAGACCCTCTGGACACTCTGACACAGAACTGTTTCTCTGAGGTCATAGATGTTGGTATCCTGGGGAGTTCCCTGGCAGAAAGGGAGAGAAGGAAAGACAAAGAATGAAGAGGTAGTATGGTGTTCTGCAGAAATCCTCCTCCAGTTTCCACTCTGCAGTATTTGTTCTTTGTTTCCTTTCAGTAGACTTCTTGGAACTTCCTAGAACAGCCTGATGTCTCTGCAGAGGACAAAATTGAAGCACGGTCACATATTAATATCCAGAAGAGGGAACTTGCTATCCCAGATAACACCCCTGGGAACCTGGGGAGTTCCCTGAGCAGTTTTAACCACAATGGGGTTTGTGCCCAGGCACTGTGGTGGATAACCAGGCTTTAGCGTCTGTTGCTAAGAGGAGGGGCCTCTTCTAGGCTTGACCTTCTGGTTCCCTTGGTAGGAGGCTGAGCTGAACAGCAGGAAGTATTAGTGACAGAAAGGAAATTGAGAAAGTGTTTAGTAATGGCCCAGGAATGTAACAATAAGAGATGATTATCCTGAAGAGGTCTAAAGGCACACCAGCTGGTGGTTGAGTCCCTGAAGTCCAGAGTTGGACTGGTCTAACTCAGATCGTGCGCTTCTTGTTAAGGAATGTGCAGCTTGTGTCGAGTGACTGTGTCAGCTTCCGTGTACAAATTCCATACCACTTTCTGGTAATACTGTGAGCCCACTTCACCAGGTCTGTTTGCGAGTTTGATGAGATAATGCACCTCAAACAGTTCACACACTGTAAATTCATCCTAATTTGCCTATGATTTACACACACACACACACACACACACACACACACACACACTTTGAGACGGGGTCTGAAGATAACATTGAACTTCTGATCATTGGCTTCCCCTCCTTAGTGCTCAGTTTAAGCAGGACTGAGAGCAGCCCCAGTGTAAGCCAGGCAAACACTCTACCAACTGAGCTACACCCCCAGCCTTTCCCTACTTCACCACTGTGGTCTTTCATCTTGAGAACTTCCTCTATCCTGAAAGACCCCCGGATCCCCTTCCCCAAGAACAAGGCTCAGCACACTCTGG
>LOEQ01006861.1:0-63918 GCA_001685075.1 Bramus lutescens | reverse complement strand
AAGGAAGGAAGGAAGGAAGGAAGGAAGGAAGGAAGGAAGGAGGGAGGGAGGAAAGAAAAGAAAGAAAAAATCCTTCTATACTTCTTGGCACCTTTAGCTTTTTGTTTTTGCTTCATTTTAAGAAAGTCAAAAAAAGTATGTTTTGTCTTTCACGGGCCTTAGAACATCATTTTGGTCTTACAGAGAGGAAGGTTGTATTCTGTATGCTGCAATTTCTTGTCCTACTGAAGAAAGCGATTGTTTTTCTGAGTCTTCACTAAAGTTGGTGTCAGTATCTCATAACTTTGGTCTACACTGTCAAGTGTATTGCCATCCTTATTTTCTTTGTCTAAACGTTTTTCTCTTCCTACTATTTAGTCCTTCCTAACACACACTTCCCTGAAGCCTTGCATAAACATTTCAAGCCTCTAGATCCACACACTTTTTTGGTTTCTAGTGTCCTTTTAAAACATATTCATAACCGTTCATTTGCTAGCAGTTTTGACTGATTCTTGCTCTCTGTTATTTCTAACCTTATAATATGATATATTCATCGAGCTACGACATGCTTCATGCTTCCACACTAAGCAACTGGCTGTAAACCAGGCCATAGCTGTTCCCCGATTGTCCTTGATTTTGTTGCATTTCTTTCCTGCCATCTTCTCAAGTCCCCTTTCCAGATCTACTACTATGCTGACCTCTTACTCCACGTTTTCATCAGGTTCTTTTATGTCTCGAACCTTGCATTCCTTGAAATGGGCACAAGGAAGAAACAAAGAACTGTGCCCAAGATCACTTGCAATCCCAGTTAGATCTCTTGACAAAGTAGATCTGGGGCTGGAAAATTCTCTCCCTTCATCCTTTCCTTTCAGTGTTTGCAAGTGTGTTTCACAGAGCGATTACCAAGAGGGCATTACAGATCCTGAGGACCGTGCACCCTTACCTCATGGCCATTTCACAGAGACCAAGCTTAATGAGTCAATTTAAACTTAGATGTTCTGGTGGTTGCTCCTCTTCCTCCTCCTTACGTCCTCCATTTCTTCTTGCATAGTAAAATAGGCCTTTAACTAATTATTCAAGTGACACTGCAAGGATTATTCCATTAGGCACAACAATCTGACAAAATCAAAATGCCATTTCACTGGGTGACATACCCATATGAAGGCAGTTCATTTCTGCCCCGCTGTGCATTTTCATGGGTGCAAACCAGGCATGGTTTATGATAGAATAAAGTGAATGTTGGACACACGGTCATAAAGGATGGCTCCGCCATCAGTCACCCCGGAAAAAGAGAAAGTAGAGATTGTTATTTGAACCCTGGTGACCTTGATGACCCCTGGTCCTCCTGGCTACTATGTTCTGCCTTCTTCACTTCTCTTTCCTGTACATACAGGTCACTGTTTGCACACGAGGTAGATAAAATTGCCTGTGAGACCTGATGGACTTGTTCAGGAGTTTCTGTTATTGCCAATAGCTAATACATACCAACTGCTTATTTACCTGAGAACAAAAGGAGTTTAGTTGGTTTGGGGTCATATGACAGATACATGTGTAACTCTGTTAGGCACTTCTAAACTGTTTTCCATGGTATGAAGTGAATTTCCATCCTGAAAAACATGTGATACAGTCATGTACTTACACTTATGACATCCCATTATGTTTATGGGATAACACATTGTGGTTTCAATTTAACTTTCTGGTGACTAATGATACTGAGCATCTTTTTGTGTGTTATTTGTACATGTAGAGTGTTTTGATGAAGATATTTATTATGTATATTTATTAATAGAGATCATAAAGTGTGTGTTTTTATGTATCTCGGACAGTTATTTTGCATATATGCAAGGTACAAAGATTTTCTCCAAGTCTGTGATTTACCTTCTCATGCATCTGACATTACCTTTTGCAGAGAAGATGTTAAATCTGCTGAAATAAAATCCATCAAGTCTCACTTTGCATTATGCTTTTGGTAGTGTAGATGAAGAAATTTTGCCTAACCAAGAAAACAAGGATTTTTTTCCTGGAGAAATGCTATTATTATTTCAATTTTCTATTTATAGTTTGCTTTTGGCTAATTTTCGTATGTGGTATATGAATCAAATTTCAGGTTTTATCATATGGATATCCTATTACAATATTATAGTTTAAAAAGATAATATTTTCCTCCACTAAATTTCTGCTTTCTTTGTATAAAAAATCAATTTACCGTGCATGACTCACCTGCTATCTTTGTTCTATTCCACTGATTGACTTATCTGTTTATTCTAATGCCACATAAATCTTGAAGTCAGGCATGCTGAATAATTCCTCTCTCTCTCTCTCTTTGAAAGTCATTTGGGTACTCGAGGAGCTGTGTATTCTGAGGTTGTGAATTCTATAAAAGAAGCCTGCTGAGATTTTTATTGGGATTCTGTTGAGTCTAAATGTCAATTTATGACTTCACAACTTAAATATTGCATCTTGTTTCTTAGTTTTTGTCCTAAAAACCTTTTTTTTCAAAGATAGTGTTAGAGATCTTGTGCATATTTTGTCAGAATTTATCACAAGTATTGTACTTTTTTGATGTTATCATTAAAGGTTTTATTACCTTAAATTTTCAAGTTTTTCATTTCTAGTACAGAAAATACAATAAATATTTACAATACTAATGCCTTAAATTTTCTAAATACATTCATTAGTTTTATGTAGATTACTAAAAATGGCATAAAATTTTCTAAATAGATGATTTTAATATAAGTAACAAAAAGATTACAGGAAACACATTTTGCTGAAATTTATTCAATTTCTACCATGGTTTTTGCCACTTTGTAGACTTATTTAAATTTATTTATTTATTTATCAACTTTTTATTGATTCTTTGTGGGTTTTACATCATGCATCCTGATCCCACTCATCTCCCTGTCCCCTTGGCTCTGCCCTTTGCCCTTGTGACCTCCCAAACAAAACAAAACAATTGTAAAAGTATAGCCTAAAAACAAAAAGAAGGAGGAGGAGAAGGAGGAAAGAAAGAAGAAAAAGAAAATCTCTGTGTGGAAACTGTAGTGTGGCTCAGTGAGTCACACAGTATACCCCTTAGTCCATACGTTTTTATTTACAGTGTTCTTTGCAATGGATCTTTAAGGTGGCTTCTGACTTCTGCTACCCTATTGGACCTTCTCTGGGACTTCTGCTGGACATCCCGTTGTTGTCCTGTGTCATGGGGCTCCTGTGGCTATGGATCTGTAGGTCCAGATTTCGGCCACTTGTTAATATGGGAAAAGTTATTTTCATGTCCAGTTATATGCTCCTCATTTCTAACTGCAATCTTACCAGGTTCACATTTATAATAATATTGGGGACCAGCCTCAACAAAAATACCACTTGCCAGGGTAGGGGCGTAGGGATCTGAAATATAAGTAAAGAGCACGAAGATGTGAAAATAATAAAACAGAAAACATAGAATAGTACCAGTAGGGAGTTTCAGTGAATACTGAAATCGCTGGCATTTAATTTCCAATTGCTTAAAATACCTTGACTTCAAGAAATAGAAATAAGATTTTAAAAATTGCATTAACATGATAAAAGGAAATGAATAGACCGGATGAAGGTAGCAGGTTACATCCATAGTTAAACATTCTGTTTCTAGAACAAAATAAGTCATGCTCACACCCTAGACCAAAACATTCTGTAGGCAAACCACTTCCCGGGTAGAATCCAATGCTGTCTCCTAAAGGGAACTGGAACCTTAGTTGGATCCTTAGACTTTTGTTTGAGGTAGAAGCATCTCTACTTCTCTATTCCTGAAATACAAGTTCTGGATATTAGCCACACCTGTTGACAATAACCTTGAGAGAGCAGAACTCTGGTTTAAGTCTAGACAGGACCTTTGTTTGAGGTAGAAACACAATAACCTTGAAGGAATAAAGGTAAGCTCCAACTCTCTGACCTTTGGTCAAGGTGGAAATAGGCTCACATTTTTGGGCCTCCACATAATAATATTGATGTTTCAACCAAATTCCTTTGCTAATGATGTTTATCTTCTCTAAGACAATAGAAGTGATCTCTGGACTTCTGCTTGTTCCTTCCTAAGCCCTTACCTGAATCATCCTTAGTCTGTATTTCTGCCAATTGTTCCTTCAAGGCAATCTAGGCATTTGCTAAAATCTGCTTCATAGCTCTTCTGGTCTCTACCAGCTCCCTATGGCCAAACCTGTTTCCACATATCTGTTAGAACTGTACCTCTCTCCCCAGAATCAGAATATACATAAAGTTTCTAGGGCTCACACAACAAATTGTCACAAACTGAGTGACTGTGTACAAAAGACATTGGTTAACTCATTGCTCTGGAGATGACAAATCTAACATCATGATGTTGGTAGGGCCTTGCTCCCCTTGAAGATACTAAGATTGTCTTTTTCCTGTCCCGCTTTGTCAATTTTTATGGTCACAGCAATCTTTGGCACCACTTGGCATATGACTACATCACTTGAGTTTCTGGTTCTGTGGCCCCTTTTATAAAACTAATGGATTTTGAATTCATCTCTCCAAATCAAATGTAATCTCATCTTTAACACATCAAAATATAGTCTGTTTATAAATAATGCCACGTTTTCAGGTGCCAGAGCTTAGGGTCTCAAAATCTCTCGGAGAATGCAATTCAACACAAAACAATGGATTATTTGGCTTTTGATTGTTAAGTTGTATGTCTGTCCTACGTAATTATGTAATTTGAAAACCTTTCATGTTACTATATGGATGGCATTTGTTGATATTGTTGGTGTATATTTGAAGCAATCAATTTCAAAGAAAATCTTTTCGTTTTCAAGAAACCTGGTGCAGTTTTTCATGTGTTTCTTTTAGTCCATAGCAGTTTGTAATACTCTTTAAAGACAATCCTGCCTAATCTCATGTCATAAAGATTTATTTCTGTTTTCTTCTCTAATGGCTTTTTAGCTTGTCTTACCTTTAATTCTATGATCAATTTTATTCATCTTTTTTAAACACTGAAGTACAAAAGCTACATAAAAGTACATCTTATGCTGTTACATAAAGGTCAGACTTTACTATTTAAGCCTTGACAGTATGAAAAATTAGTTGATCAGTGCATAAGTAAACAATGCCCTTTAGATTTATTGTAGCCTTTTCTAATCATTTTCAACAATGTTTTCATTCCATGTCTTATGGTTCTTCTGTCAGATTTATTCCAAAGTATTTTATAATTCCTGATGCCATAAGAAATGGAATTGGTTCCTTAACTTCAGTTTTTGATTATTAATTGACAGTAGAGAGCAATATAGTTCATTCTTGTATATTCATCTTACATCCTACAATCTAGCTGAGCTCAATTATCAGTTCTAATAGTTTCTTTTTAAAGATCTTAGAATTTTCTATAAAAATACAATATTATCTATGAATAGAAAGTACTTCTTCCATTTTAATCAAAATAGCTTTATATCTTGTATAAAATTGCCTGGCTCAATCATAAAATGACTGTTAAGTAGAAATGTCAAGAACAGCTTTTCTTATTTCTGACTTTTGTGGATAACTTTCATTTTCTCCACTGCTATGATATGAGCTATGAAACTGCCCTTTATCTGATTGTGAAAGTTGCCTTCCACTCCTAATTTGTTGAGTGTTGCCAATAAAAGTGTATTGGATGTTATCAAATGCTTTAGGGACACATTAAAACAATCGTGTTGTTTGTGTTCTTGACCTCAAACATGTTATTACATTATATTGTTCAGAGTGATGTTTTATATGTTAAACTAATCTCGCATTCTCAGAAATGATTTGCGTTTGATCATACTGTATAAATTTTTGTATTTTAGTGGTTTTGCCTAGTTAGTATTTGGATATTTTTTGCTTTGGAGTGTTTTTTGGGGGAATGGACAAAATTCTTCTAGTTCATAAAATATTAATCTGTTGGTGCCTCTGGCCTAACAGATGTACAGTCTCTGGCCTTTGTTTTTGTTGTTTTGCCCTCAGAGTCATTCCTCTAACACATCTGGAGGACGACTGTGTAGTCACATATTTGATGTTCTCTCTAGAGCAGGTCTCCATCTTGTATATTGTGGGTAGACCAAGCACTTTCTGAACCACCTAGTACTGACTCCTTTCTACATTCAGTTCTGTCCTCAATGTGTGTTTCATCTTGTATTTTACTATAAACAGTAAGAGGAAAGTTGGCCTTATCTTCTGCACTTTGAAGATATCATCAGATAAATACTCAGCTAAACAAAAGTTCCAATTAAGACATGACATGCCACATTTTATGCCACTTTGTGAGAAGGATCACATTTCATCCAGTTTCAATAATATTTCATATTTCTTACTGGGACCCTAACAAGGAACCCTTTAATGGTCATAATTCTTCTCATTCTCTTTTTATATAAAATACAGAAATATAGTCAAAATATCTAGTTTTTTCTATAATATACCTCGAAAAATCTTTTTTAAACTTTTAATTTTTAAATTTTTATGTGTATATATTTTGCCTGCATATACATGTGTGCATTGTGTGTGTGTGTGTGTGGTGCCCACAGGGTTCAGAGGAGAGTGTCAGAACCCCTGAAACTGGAGTTACTGTTGGTTCTGAGCCTTGTAGTTTCTAGAAACTAAACTGGACTCATCTGAAAGACCAGGAGTCCCTTTCACTCCTGAGGCATCTCTTCAGTTCCCTACCTCAAAATCCTTGAAAACTGCACCATTATCCAGTTCTAAAGTCACTTTCACTTTTAGTTTTCAAGTTTTTTTTTAACTCTTATTTGATTCTTCAGTCAACACTTCTTGAAAGAGTGGGCTGATAGAAGCATTCTCTAGTGTTCTACAGTTTACATTTGATTTTTAATTTTTTTGAGGATTTTGTATGTGAGTCCTATATTTATTTTTGTGCTCCCATTCCCTCTCAAGTTCATTTTCTCATGACCCATATATATAATTTATATTGTATATTATATAATGTATATCACATATATTGTATGTGTGCATATAATATATATATGTGTGTGTGAAATGTTTCTATAGGCATATATATTATGTGTGTATACATATATGTATTTATATGTGTATATGCATAGCACAATAATAATTATGTTATATATGTGTATGACCTACCAAGTCCATTTGATATTGCTGTGTTGCTCTTGTGTATGTGTGTTTAGAGCTGACCACTTGGAATAGAATAGTTTATCAGGTGGCTCACCCCTGGAGAAACCTGATTCTCTGTCCATCATCAACTGTTGATTACCAGTAGCTATTCATCTAGATGTGGGGATCTTGTGAAGTTTTCCTTATCTGTACTAGCATGCCATCTCATATGATCATTTTTGAGATTTCATGAGTTATACTTATCTGCAAATTTAAGGATAAATGTATAGAATACAGTAAGGAAACTACACTGATTTTGGAAAATTGCAATAGTAGGTTTCCCTCTAATACTCTAATGAGTTTTTCTTTGCTAAAAAAAAAATGGGTTACTGGAGCAGAATTAATCATCACTTAATGTAGGTTTTACTCCCTCCTGGCTCTACCTTCTTAGGACCCTTTTGGCTAAGGGTTCCATTGTTTTCCGTACTTTCAACACCTATCAGTACAGGTCTAGTTAGCATGTTAGGTTCATTTTCACCCAAATATTTATGTATATGTATATGCATAAGTATCATATGATGTGCATGATACATATGTATGTATACATGTGTATGTATGATGAATCATCAATTACACAGCTTTCCAGCCATGCTGAGATACTTGTCTTTGTGGTCTATGCTATTCTACCTCTCAGTACAGTTACTGCATTTGTCTGAAGTCTGGTTATGAAGTTGAAATAATAAATCCTTAGGTTTCACAGGTGTTCTGTTTTTATATTATGATGAAATTGCAGAATGTGAGGGAGTTTTAGAGACATTTTATATTAGAGTAGAAATCATCTTTTCCACATCTTCAGTCTTTCTTATTTTCTAAATCTTGGTCTAATAATGATGTTTTATTAGCCACTTAAAATAAAAAGAAGGTGGCTATATTTATGGAGCGTTGCCCCTCTTGCAATTGCTTTTGTTACTGCATAACAGGTGTTATAGAGTAGCAACCATTGTCAGTTTTCATATCATCTCCAGAAATGTCAAATTCTCCATCTCATCTGCATTGTAAGCACTAGATGAAGGAGGATGATGCCTTTCAGTCTTTCAATACACATAGTATCCTACACTCCATTTTGCAGAAAGTCTGTTGCACTGCATGCCCATCACCTCCTTGCACCTCCTCACTCTGCAGGCATCTCCATGGTAACAGAGCCCTCAAATTAGAATCTGTTCAGATGGACCACACCCAACCATAGGGAGACTTTCTTGTTAATATACCTAAGTTCGTAGACTATTGTTTTGTTAATAAGGAAGCCTTGAAGCAATGGTTCTTAACCTTCCTAGTCCTACAATCTTTAATACAGTTCCTCATGTTGTGGTGACCCCACAGCCATAAAATTATATTGTTGCTACTTCATAACTGTAATTTTGCTACTGTTATGAATTGTAATGCAACTATATGATATGCAGGATACCTGATATGTGAGCTGTGTGAAAGGTCATTCAATTACAAAACTATAGGCATTAGATAGCATCCTTATGCCCCCATCTCTGCCCCTAGCCACCTGCCTTTCATTCAGATCTATGCACCTTACCTTTTACTTAACAAATATACCTTGGCATGGTTATGGGAGGTTTTTTGTGTCAGCAGAGGTGCTAGAAACCTAGTCATCTCTGTGTCTGAGGAGAAAGAGTTAAAAGCGGGCTCCCTAGATTGTTCTGTGCATGATGCTGTCTCACACATCTCAGAAAACGGCCGTGGGCACTGGAGTTGCTTGGCAGCCACAGTCAAGAGGTCAAAACTCGGTGATATGGGCAGGTGGAGTCTTAATGCAAATCAAAGAGATTACTTTGGGTCAGCCATCTACTGTGCAGCATGCTTCCTCAGTAGCTTGTGTCCTTAGGCAATACGTTCTCTGAAGATGCAGGTTGTATTATTATACTTCTGTTGCAACAACAAAATGTAAGGGAAAGTGGTTCATTAAGTTATGGATACTGAAAGCTCAAGACTAGGCAGACTTGACAAATGGGCATATCCATGAGGCCACACAGCAAATGGCATCATGGCAGCAGGACATTTACAAGGGCTATTTCAGACTAGACAAGAAGACAGAGTAGGGAGGAGCCAGACTTGCTTGCTTTGGTTTGAGGTGATTTTTGTAGTTTTGGTTTGGTTTTGTCTTATTTGTCTAGGCAAGGTCTCACTGTACAGCCCTATCTAGTTTTGAATTCCCTAGGTAAAACAGGCTGACCTTGAACTCATAAAGATCTGCCTGCCTCTGCCTACTGAGTGCTGAGATTGAAGATTTGAGGCATCATAACCAACCAGTTCAACTCTTTTCATTTTTTTACAATCTACTCTCTTACAAGTTGTAACCAACTCGGTATGGCCAGCATCAATGCCTTCCCCCCAGGCTTGTCCTCTTGAAGGTACCACCTTTATGCCACCACACTGAGACCCAAAAGTCCAGTTCATATCTTCTAGGGAATGAGCCACATTCCAAAACGTAGCATGGGCAATGACCACCTCACTCCTCATTGCATCCCTCCTGCCTCAGATAGTACTTGACGTATGTTAGAGAAATTAATGAATGAGGGCCCTGAAACTGTTAGGTCTCCAGATGTTCATCAGCATCTATGTTTCATGTCCATTCCTTCCTTGTTCTAATCCAAAAAGTTAGTCTTCCTATTTGCTTCCTCTACCACCTTCTCTGTGAGATACAGTTATCTTCTCCTGCAGTTCACTGACTTCGTGTCCAGTCTCTTTCCCTCTTAGATTATCCGGAAGATGAACAGAGATACTCTGTTTTCACTTCAGGGTTTTGTTTTCTGTTAACTATGAGAAGGAACAATGGGGACATCCACCATGGAGAAACTGTCACAGTTATGACAGAATCTGCACCTGCCAGCTAGCCACATCAAGGCCATCCCTGTTTCCTCTAGTCAGGGTCCCATTGCATGGTCCTTAGAGAAAGAAGCCATTTGAAATCTTAGTCCCCCTGTCCCATGAAGACCTCCCCTACCCTCACTGCTCCATTTCACTTCTCGCTCTCCATCCAATCCCAGTCCTTGTAGAGTCAGCCATCTTGGGGGTTTCTATGTTGCATTCTCAAATTCCTATCTGAAACAACCCATGAAGCCCAGTATTAAATCAGGAGCTGTTTCAAGCAGCCACTCTTCCTGCCCTTTTCCAGCTAAAGTCCCTGCATTGCAGAGGGAAGGAAGTGTGTCTGTTATATAAGTAGATGAGTAATTCAGCTGCTTTGATGGATAGGAGACACATGTCTTTGGGGGGAGTCTTTAAACCCAGACGCTCGGTTCTATCTCATTTTTTCCCGTCTTTTATTTGCTGCACAGCTGATTACTTCTCCAATGCTTGCATTTAGATAATTGCATAGCAACAAAGGCTTGCTTGAAATTTCAGATCTCCTTTTTAATTATTTCCTATGATAACCAGGCAATCTTTATGAAGCTATTACTGTTCAATTTTCAAATTTCACTTTGCACTCATGGGGACTACACAATAATCTATGTAATTCCCTTCTGACTGTGTTTGATACATACAAGTTTCTGCTTAATGGCATTTAGGCTAAACTGTCTCATGACCTCACTTCATTACTAGGCTTTTTAAACCGCACTTCCATGTGAAAATCTAGTCTCTAAGTGAAAAAAGGTTATTCTCGCAGGTCTTTTCTAAGAAAAATCTGGACATTAATAGATGTGATAGCTTTATACCAAACCACAGGATTTGGAGACGTCAACTCAGGATTTGAAACCCTGTCCCACAACTTACCAATTCTGTGTTTTTTCTTGGTTAGGAACATAAACATGTTTGAACTTCAATACATAAAAATGACTCTTGCATAAGGTTTATACAAGGATTAAACGTGATTATGTACCTGGTGTTCTTAAGAGCAAAGACTCAGAATCCTGAGTATGTGGGTTTGAACCGTGTAACTTGGGACATCTCCTGGCTGTATCATCTCTAAAATGGGAATAATTATCTTACTCATAAGTTTTAGTAGTATGTAAAATCTTGTGATGCTATAGTCTCTGGTATATAATAAGTGCTTAATGCAAATCAAAGTCATTATTATGATATGGTATGAGCAAAAACCATGTAAGCCCTAATGCATGTCCTGGGCTCCATATGTCAGTTTTTACACTTGTCTACTCAAAGTATTTACACTATTTATATTTGCAAATATAGCCCAATGTTTTTATATACAAGGTAAATGATACAAGTAGCTTTGGAGAAGCCTGCTTGATGTCTCTTCTCTGAGTTTATTCTTATTATACTACTATAAATATGTATATATTCACACATATCATCCTTCTGTTTTGTGCTTTTATACTATTTTTTTTCATTCATTTGAAGACATGGCTCCCACTATATTGCTCAGGATGCCCTCAAACTCCTGAGTTCAAATCATACTTCTGCTTCAACCTCCCAAAGAATTGAGACAGCAGATGCCTACTAGCGTGCCTAGCCTTAGGTACATTTTTAAAGCAAAGATTGCCTTCAACTTTGATATCTATTAGCGATTAGAAAATTGACTTGCTAATAACTAATAGTCAAACTTAATATTTCTTAAGTATGCAAATACTAGCACAAGATATAAAAGAACTTTAGCACCAAGTGACCAGCCTTAAGTTATCAAGGCAAGGGATCAGTGGCGATCAAAGAGGCCTTGTTGAGAGAATTGTAGTTTAATATGAACTCAACTTCCACAATGCAAAGATGCTTCTGTATCATGGAAGGAGCGTAGGATTCACCTTCAGCCCTGCATTCTCGTTTGGTTGAGCACCACCTCAGCAAGCTGCAATGGAGCTCTCTTTCCTCACCTCCACGAAGAGCACAATATCCTCGCTCTTCAACAAATTGAGATGTGCCAATTTGTTAACCGAGGTAATGGACAGAGAAGCGCCGCATAAACTTCAAAACGTCCATTAGAGTCATCAATGTTCTGAAAAGCAATCCATAACTCTCAATAAGCAACTTGAAGTTCTCGCTCAGCTGAGTGTTAGGAGTTCATTTTTTTTTTTTTGGAGGAGTTCAATTTTTATAGCTGAGTTTGGCTTAATGGTGCCTGCTGAATTTGTTTTGGAAAAGCAAAAAGACAACAATTAATTGATTCTTTGGAATATATAACTACTGAGTGGATGAGTCGATACTTAAATCTAAGATGTTGTCTTTAGCATTAAAGGGGCACAGACATTAGTAGAGGGCTTGAAGGCTACACGTAATAAAGAGAGGGCCGAAAGTCTGTTAACCACACCCTAGGCTGTCTCCTTCCACAGTCACCCATTCTGCGTACTCTTCAGAATGAGAATAAAAGTACCTCTCCTCTTGCTTCCTCTTTCTTGTATCTCTTCATCTCTGACTGCTACCACGTACACTCTCCTCCAGAGCACAAGGCATTTATAGCCCTAGCCCCGAGAGCAACCTTGAAGTATGTATGTCCCTCTACACACTGGGCACGGTGAATGAAAAGCCCGGGACAATGCCACCCTGAAAAAAGAGCCATCTACCCAGAGGGTGTCAGCTCCCTACCTAGAGGAGGCACAGCGGTATGTCTGCTTCGTTGCTGAACGGTTCAGAACGGAGGACATCTGAGAGGTCACTGGATTTAAACCTGTGAGTTATTGCAATGTCTGGAGCATTTTCTCGCACACCTGAGAACACAGCGCTTCAGAGCTAATTTATTACCACGGAGAGCGTTCTATGCTCCAGAGCCTTCGCTTGCTTCTCTTCTGCACACCCGAAGCTTACGTCATTTCTGACACAAGTGTCTGTGTGGTCACTGAGAATGTTTGGGGTGGGCAGTGGCTACAGGGATCCTATGAAAAGATGACGAGCAACAGAAAAATGGCGATTCATCTGACAGGGGAAGGGGGAAGGGCACTTCTCTCTGAGCTCTTCTCCTGGTAGCCATGTGCTGAGCCCCTTGTCCTCTCTTGCCCTTTTTTTCTTGAAGCTCGGTGAAGAGAGGGCAAGTCATATAGCTGAGAGGTGGAGTCCAGTCCAGAGGTTCAAGAATAGCTTGGAACTGAGAGACAAGATAAACTTACTACTATAGAGGAGGGTCACTGTTGTCCCTTAGCATATGGGAACTGAAGCAATCAGATGTGTGAGGAAGAGGTAGGAAAAGCTCTTAGGTTCCCACTGAGCTCATTACTTTAAATTAGCTCACATGTTCCAGCGGCCAGTGCAGGAGGGAGAATCCCCTAAGTTGCAGGAAAGTGGGTGCAAAGATAGGAAAGGTTCCCTACGAAGAGGCCACTCTGCTCAGCTCTCATGAAGCAAAGGACAGTTCACCTATTAGTCATACAAGGAAAGACAAGCCTCAAGCACAAAGAGACTGTGTCTAGCGCAAGCTGAGATGCTCTGTTTCCCAGAATGCACGGGGATAACAGTTAATGCTTGGCTGGTCCTTCTCCCTTGGCTGTTTCCTAAGTCGGAGTTAACTTCTTGTGCAAACAGAGTGTTGACACTGACTCTCTTCACAGGAAAGCCCTCAGTGAGGATTAGCTGAGTAATGAGGGCAAATTGAAAGGGTGAGAGAAACGCTCAAGGAAATCAGGAAATTGCTGATGGATTTCTCCCAGGAGGAGGCTCCCTTCAAGACTCTTTCATCTGGGTCTTCCTGGCATCGTTATCTATAAGTCTCCTGCTGACCCCTTGCCTTGGAGGACCTTGGATCCTTAATCTTAATGATGGCCCCACTTCTCCCACCAACAACCATTAGCACCAACACTCACCATGTCCTTTTAAGGGGAGATACTGAGACAAAAATTTTGGACTCGTTATTAGTGGGCCACAGCCATTTCTAACAGAAGGAAAATATCTTTCCAAAAATACTCCTTCCTGATTCCGAAGTATGCAAACTCTAGAAAAAGACCCTAAATTAGTGTGTACTCAGCATCCTCAGAAGTGTACAGGGCTGGTGTCCATAGAAGACATCTTTCAGCAAATGAACATTTGTCTTTTCATTTACTCTTCCTCTGATGATTGGTTTGCAAGAGAGAATGCAGATGCTTTCGAACTCTGCCTTAGCAGGGCTCCTCTCTTGGCCTGTTCACACTACTGCCTAGATCTGGAAAGTCTGCTTCTAAGTACAACACCGACCTTCCAAGGGCTGTACATTCTTTGTAGGCAAGTTTAAGGACATGTTGTTTGCATAGACCATGGGAGTGTGGCTGTGAAGAGGTCCAAGGGATCACAGTTCACACCCATTTGACAGGTGATCAGTGTGAGACTCCAGGAAGAGAAGGAGCTTCCCACAAGCAAAGTGATTCCAGGCCGCAGGACAAGTAGAACACAGGGTCTACATCATGGCTATGGGCTGTTCCCTTGACAATATAGGATGTAGGCAGAAAGAAAGTGAGCCCTGGTAAAGTAGGAAGTGAATACTTGTGCTGTGTGTCATGGCATTTCAAAATCCAGCATTAAGTGTACCTTGTGTGGCTGGGACTGTGTACTTCAGTTCATCCATGTTTTCCATTCAAGTGCTACAGTTTTTAAATAAAGGAAAGGGCTATTCCTGTCAGTCACTCAGTTAAGTTTCACCATTAAAGTCCCAACACTCACTTCATTGGGACATTCTGGGGTGGTGCTTACTAGATGCTGAACTATTTTAATACTTTGGTAGTTGCTTTTACATGGCAATTTTCCTGGCCCGTGGAATCCCAGACATTGGCCAAACATCATTAGCAACGTGTTTGTGAGAATGTTTCTGAGTCAGTCTCACTGAGAGCGAGAAAGCAGTTTTCCTGTTTTTTTTTTGGGGGGGGGGCCCAGGAGTCGGTTAGGTGTCTTGACATACATGTAATAAAAAGGCTACAGTGGAGCCCCTCCTGCCTGCCTGCCTGTTTGCTCTCACCTCAGTCTTTGTTCTTTGAACTTAGCTGGAAACATTGTGAATGCCTAGCACTACGGGTTCAGACTGGCATGTAGGCGAGCCAGCCTCGTTCCCAGTGTGCAGACATGGGCTGGGACTAAAGCATTAGTTCTCCTGGGTTACCAGCTAGCCAGCTGCAGGTCAGGTGGTATTGACCTCCACAATCACATGACCCAGTTCTTTAGGATAACTCTGTGTTTCTCCCTCTCTCTAGCTCCCCCTTCTTTTTATAAGTGCATGTGTGCATGCGCGTGCATGCACACACACACACACACCTCTAATTGTTTTTCTCTAGAGAAACCAGATATTACACACACATAATCTGACACTTTTACATGTTTCTAGCCTCTATTTCAAATTCAGAAGCTCTAGGTACAATGGTGTTGTTTATCTGTCTGGTAGGAATCAGAATTTTCCCAAATCCTCATTCTCCAAAGTCTTGAGCTTGTGTGCATCCATTGCTAATAATTCACCACAAGTAACAATTATCTGTAACTATAGAAATATGTGTCAGAGCATTTATAATAATGAAATTTTTAAATACCAAACAATAAATTATTGCTGTTCTGTTAAGGTTTTCAGTAGCTAGCCTTTAAGATAACAGTTTACTTGATTCCTGTCTGAAGTGCTCGGTTTAGCCAGAAGTACCTTCACGGACACACCATGAATAGAGTTTATTCAAATGTCTGTATTCCTAGAGCCTAAGAAAGTTGGGAGAAACTGAAGGAAGGAAGGAGGTCGAGAGCGAAAAGGTAGAAAGAAGCAGGGAGAGACAGAGAGAGAAGATAATTGGTTATGAGCCTATGGAGGCTGATAATCCCCAATATTTTCCATCACTCATGAGATATTATTGTTTTGATATAATTACCAATGAAATCCCATAAACATCGCATATTAGTGCCAATTGCTTACTTGACTAATCATTCAGAATATATTGATGTGCGTGAAAAGCATGTTAAAAGCCTAAAGAAAGAGGATGACCAGATGAACTGATAGTCTAGATGAGATTGTGAAATTATATTTAATTGTGTTTATTTAGCCTTATAGTAAGGTATGCTTACACTTACTCCAGAGGGGAAAAGTGACGTTGTGTAAAACTAATGAAATCTAAATAAATAGTCAATTTTACTTTGACGTCTATTAAAATTGGTTCATTCGTTATGCAGTTTCACATTAGTGGGTCTCTCTGTTCCTTCACCAAATGCTGGGAGGTTTCAGTAGTGAGAGAAACTGGGAGGGGGATATGTGGATGGCATTCTGCTACGTTCATGTTTTTCAATAAGTATAAAATTCTGCTAATGTGAAAGTTTGCTTGTTTAAAATAAATTAAAAGCTATTTCATAAAGAAAAAAGTAACAAATGATAATTAAAACTGTCATCCCGGGCCAGCTAGATGGCTTTGTAGATATGAGAATTTGACTTCAATCCCCAGAACCCACATGGCAGAGGAAGACAACTGACTCTCACAAGTTGTTCTCTGAGTGGCACATGCATACAGTGGTACATACACACTCCACATGCATATAGTGGTGCATGCACACTGCACATGCATACAATGATGCATGCACAGTCCACATGCATACAGTGGTGTATGCACACTCCACATGCATACATTGATGCATGCACAGTCCACATACATACAGTGGTACAGACACACTCCACATGCATACAGTGGTACATGCATACTCCACATTCATTCAGTGGTGCATGCACACTGCACATGCATGCATACAGTGGTACATGCACACTGCACATGTATGCAGTGGTGCATGCATACTGCATGTGCATATAGTGGTGCATGCACGCTCCACATGCATACAGTGGTGCATGCACACTCCACATGCATACAGTGGTGCATGCATACTCCCTCCACCACCGCCACAAATAAGTAAATTTTAAAACATTAAAAAGTACTCTTGCTCCTCATTGCTTCTATAGTGTCTGAAATTGAAAATGTTAATACACCCCTTCATTTGCAGATACTTAGAAAATCTATATTCCCTCAAGAAGAACACACTGAAAACTTTATCCACATTATTTTATGTGCGTGGATCACCAAGGTAAATAAACTGGATCTCCTCTTGGTGAGGGGAGAGAAGGCAAAGGTGTCTTCGAAGAGTGGAACACAGGCTAGGTAAACACCAGATAAAGAAGAGAAAGCTGGCCTGCAGCTAGACATGCTTGACATGCTGCAGGCTCCATGCAGAGCCAAGAGCAGGATGATACTTATGCATATGTTCGCAGATGACTGAGTAATGCAAAGCAGTGATTGCTTAAAGATTTTTTTTTCCCCAAACGGATTGATACCAGGCAACAATGATAGTTTGGTTTCTTTTGCAAAAATCATTTTCATATGCAAACAACTCTTAGACCTGCAAGCTTCCTGAGACTGACCAGGACCAGTGGGACATAATAGAGAGAAAGACCAGAGTGAGAGCTAAGGTCTAACCCTCATCCAGCTACAAATTTACACGGTGTTTTCAAATAAAACCCACCAAGTTCTCCAGATCTCTGAAATGGAGACCTTGGATGAAATAAATGAATGTTCCTAGACTGAGCTCTTCTGAGCCTCGGGAGAGTCCGGAAAGTCCTGTGGAGTTATATGAAATTTTCTGAACCCCCAAATCTGATTCATTTTAAGCACCTTTATTTTTACTCGCTTTATAGGCCAAGCTTCTGGGTACAGTTTGTTTCAGGACAAGATTTTTTTGTGAAACTATAGCACCCATAGACATTCTGAATAATAACATAAACACAACTAGAGTCTAAAATGTGTTTCTTTCTTTCATTTTTTTTCTGACATTCTGCCCATAAATGAACACAAAAGAGGAGCAAATGGAGATTTATCATTTGAAAAGTAAACTATTCCTACCAGCCTGGCCTCAGAAGCATTCTTCCCCCTACCTGCGGGTGTGAAACAGCAGGACGTTTTGAAGGGATCTGCCATCATGAACCAGGTTNTTTAACAACCTTGATGCTGCTAAAGTAGCTTCATCAACTCCCGAAGCAATGCAAGTACGAGGCTGTGCAAGGCTTTCACAGCCTTGCTCTGTACAGCATCTAGTTAAAGAGTAAGAAGTGCCAAGAAGCGTTAAAACATGCCGAGAAAATCCATTCCCCTAGGAAACAAAGGAGGAAAAATGTCTTGCTCCTATTTCAGTGGAGGTACGCTGACCCAGCTGAGTCATCCCCAAGCTGAAAAGATTGCTCCTCTGTTTTTCCTGGCATTTCAACTGCAGCCCTGATGCAGACAGGCAAAGGCCAAAGAGCCAGTGAATGTGCCAGAAATGTCAATACTTGGAAGGGTTTTGAAAGTAACTTAAAGGGGTAGTCTGCTCCCATCAAGGCAGCTAGGAACAGAAGCCTGGTAGTACACATCAGGACTGTCACAATCAGAGAAAACTATCTCACCCCACAGCTCCTGCTGGGTCTGAATTTGACTGAGATTAAACCTCCTGTAACCTTCAGATTTAGAAATAGCATGTCTCCTCAATCTCTCATGAGCCATTTGTTATCCTAGGCATCATTATTCTTGGGAGCAATAGTTCCAACAAGAAAAATACAGAGAGAAAAGTCTTGATAGATTCTAATATCTGGGTCCTCATTTGTCCTGGAGCAGTGTATTGGTTGCTTTTGTGGTACTGTCATCGATATATATGGCATAAAGAAGAGAGCAAAGGTTTATGTTGGCTTTCAGTTTCAGAGGGTCCCAGTTCATCATGGCAGAGAAGGCAAGGCAGAGCAGGTGGTAGAGGCCGCACACACCATGGCCATATGGAAGCTCAAACCAGGAGCTGAGGCATACCCTTGAAAGGCACTTCCATCAGCTGGGTTCCATCTCCTAACTGTTCCAGACATTTCCAAAGCAGCGCCACCACCTATCTCAGTGAAAGTCTAGAGCTTTTGAGGAATAGCTGGAACTCAAACTTTAACATTCTACTCTTTTCCTTCCAAGGTTCATGGCTATCCCATAAAATAACAAGAATTCAGTCCAACTTGAAGAGTCACTGTAGTTTTGATGACGTCGACACAGAGCAGAAGTCCAGATTTCAAAGTCGCTTCTGAGACACTAGGGAAAATTCTTAGTGCCTTTTAGTACTTTCTTTCAAAAAGAAAGTTTTATGCTTCCATTATAAAATGTCACAGAAAAAAAGTATTGTCATTCTAAAAATGGGGCTCAGAAAGATGGCAAGGGAAGATAGCAAGCCAACAAAACCTATCAGAGAAGGCACTGAATCACACAGCTTCGTGTCTGCTACCCAGTCCATGTAGTATCAAGATGCAGGTTTCAAAAAACATGGCAAACCTTTCCTCAGTAATCTTGTACTCTGTAGCACATATGCCACCCCCTTATTGTCCTGTATTGGCCATCTCCACCGGGTGCCTGCAACTTTTCTTGGCAGGCATCTTATGTTCTTGGCATATCCATTATCCTTAGTCCCCCATTGCAATGTGGGCTTCACTCTCATGGCATCATGAATACCTATAGAAGGATTCCCTACAGGGAACCAACCCTGAGACACACTGCTTGGCCTCCAAGGTGATTTTCAAAAATCTTGGTGGTCACCGGGAGGTGGTGGTACTCATCTTTAATCCCAGAATTTGGTAGGCAGAGGCAGGCAGATCTCTGTGAGTTCAAGGCCAGCCTGCTCTACAAGAGCTAGTTCCAGGACAGGCACCAAAGCTAAAGAGAAACCTTCTCTCGAGAAAACAAACAAACAAACAAAAAAAAAACAGAAACAAAAAATCTCGGTGGTAGCCTTCATGACCCTTTGGCATTCTGCATGCCTGAAAAATCATCCCCATGTGAATGACCCATGTGTTTTACCAGCTGGAGTAGAAGCTAGGACCCTTTGCATCACAGTTAAAGAAATCTGTGTTTCATGGTGACTCAGTGGTACCCACACAAAGCATTTTTCTGTGTTCTCCCTTTCCATAATGTCTTAGACACCCTCTCTTTTCAAAACAAAATATTTCCAATGAATTTACATTAAAAAGTTCCTAGGGCCTTTGATCATTGGACTCTCTGTCTCTCTTCTCTCTCTCTCCTCTCTCTCTTTCTCTCCATCTCTTGTCCCAGCATAGAGTGTACAGCATATATTAATGGCACTAATCTTAAAAAACAACCCTTTTGTTCGCCCTTGCTTTATTCACAGGTTTAATGCATTCCTTTACTGTCCAAATGGTGTATCTTCCACATCAGTCTGATCTGCTTTTTACTCCCAGTTATTACGATAAACCTGACAACAACAGCTAAAGTCAACAATGATCAGTCCATGGCCAACTTCTATGCTCTACTAACATTTGCAACATTGATTAGTTCATTACTTTTTCATTCTGCCTTGTTCAGATTACCAGGACTCATGCAGAACATAGCATGCTCATAGTCAGAATGTAAAGTGAGTGGTCTCTAGTCAAAATCCCAGGAAAATCCGCATTCCTATCTGAAATCTCGTGAGTACAACCTCTACTGTCCATGTTTCTGTCAACATTCTGCTCCTCTGAGCTGCCATCAGAATTACCCATTAAGCTCTGTTTCCAGCATTCGAAAGCTTCTCTGGTCTGCATCTCCAAACTTCTGCAAACCAGTTCCTGAGGCCTGAGAACTGCATGCTCATATATCAGGAACAGCAATAACTTCATTTCCTGTTTCTCTAGCACTAACTTTTTCTTTACCTTTCTGTCTTCCTTCCTTCCTTTTTTCTTCTTCATTTCTTTCTTTTCTTTCATTTTCTTTTGTACATCGGCATGTATTTACTGTACATGATGATGGATTTCATACAGATGTTACCATTAGAAGGTATCACGCACCTTGAACATGTTTACCCTATGCACCTTCTCTTTTCCTCTTCTCTCCCTTTCTCACTAGCTTACTTCCTTTTCATATGTGTGTGCACACACACACGCATGTGTTTATATGCACACATGCATGTGGGCATGTGTGTGCACAATATAAAATCTAGGCTCCACCTATAAGGGCAGACTGTATTTGTTTTCTGAGTTTGGGTTTTTTCAGTCACTGTGAAGCACTCCAGTTGCAACCACTTCTTTCCAGTGATAATACTTTCACTCCTCTTTATCCGAATAAAACCCTTTTGAGTATATGGACCACATTTTATGTACTCACCCACTGATGGGCACCTAGGCAGACTCTGCAACTTGGCTATTATGAATAGGGCTGCAAAACCATGGATGTGTAGGTGACCCTGTAGTATTCTGACTTAGATTCCTTTCCATATATACTCAATTTTCTGTATGAGTTAACTTACAGAATCTATAATGGTTAGAACATTCAAAGCCCCCCATCCCAGTTACCTTCTTCTCTCAGCCAGAAGCCCCCATGTAAAGATTTCAAAGACTTTCAGAGTAACTATCAGCTGAGAAATAAATGGACAACACTTGATCCTCTGAGGGACAGTTCAGATTCAGATTATAACAAACTGAAATTGGCCACAATGATGCACAAATCTAAGCAACAAGAAATCATGTTAACACACTAAATATCCATCTTTCATTGTGCCCTGGAAAACCATGTCAGCCTGTGGAGGAGAGAAGGTAAGCCAGGCACCCAGTGAATTAGGGCCAAAGGTGCATTCTACAGGAGGCTTGAGTTTCTGCCTGACAGAAGTATTCGAACAAAGCTCTACATTATCGCATCTGATTTCTATAGTGTGCTCCCAATCCCAGCGCTCTGGAGGTAGTGGTGGGAGGCTCTCTGGGTTTTAGGCTAGCCTGGTCTACATGTCCTCTTCCATTATTCCCATTTAAGTCTTTATACCAACTGTGTCTATATCCATTCCCTTGGAAGACTGCCCCTCCCCCCACATCCCCTTCCTAATTTCCTCACTTATACTGGTTTTCCAAATGAAATACTAACACCCACAATGAGAGAAAATGTGTAACATTTGCCTTTCTAGATCTGGTATACTTTATTCAGAGTAGCTGGTTCCATCTTAATCCATTTATCTAAAAAATTTTAATCTTTTTTAATAGCTAAATATTCCCTTGTTTAAATATCATATTCTTATTATCCATTGATTGGTTAGGGGTATCTAGGTTGTTTCTATTTCCTGGCTATTACGAATAAGGCAACAGTGAACATGGATGAGTGCTCACACAGTATGATTAGAGTTCTATGGTTATAACACAAGAGCACTATATCTGGATCCTGCGGTGTGTCCATTTCTAAATTTCGGAGAAACCTGCACACTGATTTCTGCAGTAGCTGCTCCAGGATGAGCTCCCATCAGCAGGACAGAAGTGTTTCCCTTTCCCCACATCCAAGCCAGCATGTGTCATCATTTACTTTTGTCATCTTGGCCATCTGACTGGAGCCAGAGGAAATCTCAGCGTAGCTTTCATTTGCATTTCTCAGAAGGATGAGAATGTTGAACTTTTCAGTGTTTCCCAGTCATTTGTATTTCATCTTTTGAGAAGTCTCTGTTTAAAACTTTCATTTCCCATTTTTGGTTGGGGTGTTTATTTTCATGGTGTCTAGCTTCTTATTTTTTATATATTTTTATATGTTTTAGATGCTAATGTTCTGTCAAATGTAAAGCTGGTCAAGACTTTTTCTCATTTTTTAAAGCCACTTCTTCACTTAAATATATGATAAAATAAACTTCAAACCCCAAACTAGTCATGAAAGACTGGGATGTTACCATCCTTAACATATCTGTGCCAAATTCAGGTGCACAAATTTCATAGGAAGACAGATATCAAACCACAGATTGGTCAACAAAGTTTTATTGTTGATTTAAATACCCCACTCTCACCAATAGATGGGTCTTCAAGAAAGAAAAACTACAAACAAAAAAAATGAACTAGCTCTAAAACCTCTGGAGTTAAACAACATCATAAATCAAATTGACTTACAGAACATCCCACCCAAGCACTAAGGGAATACGTATTCTTTTCAACATCCCATGGAACTTTCTCCAAAACTGACCACATATCAGGACACAGAAAAGTCTAAATGAATATAGAAAAATTGAAATAACGTCGTGCATTATATTTGACCACTATGGAATAAAGCTGGACATCAGCAGCAAAGAAACTACATAAAATGTGCAAACTTGTGGCAGCTACGTGGCCACTATTGAAGGATAAATGAGTTAAGGAAGCTCTTAAAAAGGAAATTTAAGGAGTCCTATACTTAAGTGAAAATGAAAACACAACATACCAAAAATTATGGGACACAATAAATGAAAATTCCATAAGGAAATTTTATAGCATTAAGTTCCTACAACAACAACAAAAGAATCCAAAGATCTCAAATTAGTAGTTTAATGATGCACATTAAAGTCTTAGAAAAACAAGAACAAGCAACACTTTCCCAAGTAATAGAAGGGAAGACATAATCAAAGGCAGAGATTAAATTAATGATAAAGAAATAGAAAATCAATACAAAGAATGAAACAAAGAATTGGTTCATTCATTGAAAAGATCAGCAAGTGACAAAGCTTTAGCCAAAGCAACCAAAAGAAAGCAGATCCAAATTAATAAAATTTGAGATGAAAAAGAAGACGTCATTGCAAAAGATACCAAGAAAGTTCAGAGAATCATGTGGCCACACTTTACATTTTTTCAGAATTTCATTTATGACTAGTATATTTGCATTATTTCCACCTCTCTCCCTCCTTACTCCAATGCCTCCTAGGTCCTCCCACTCCCTCTCAAATTCATGACTTCTCTTTTAATTATTATTGCTACATACTGATACACACAAACACACATACACACATTATTTATATCATGTATATCCATCTATCATCTTTTCCTGTATTTATCTATATCTACATCTAGATGTAGATACATATTCATATACATACATATATACATAAATATGTACATGTGTACATACATGCATGCATACATACATACACATACAGCATGTTGAGTCCATTTAGTGTTGTTTATATATATACATGGGATTGGCCTGACCTATTAGGGTGCTCATCCTGGAGAAGATCGATTCTCCCTCTCCTAGCAACACAGCCTGTAGCTCTTCACCTAGAGGTGCTTAAGTACTTGGGAGACTGATTTCTTAGAGACTTTCCTCAGGTTTAGAATTAGGTAGACATATGCAAATAAGCAATAGAGCTACCCTCTTGCTGTGTGTGAAGTAGCAGAGGCCAGCAGGAGGCGGAGCAGCTTGCTGTTGCCACCCAACTAAACCTGTGGGGAAGAAAGATATGTAAGAGCGTGTCACCCTTGTAGTGTTAGCATGTATGCATTGCACTGTACACACTGCCGGCACTGAACTTATTTGTTTAGCATATTAAGGAATTAAGTTTGGTGTTGCATACAAGTTAGGCAATCATCCTGCCGCTGAGCTACACCCCAACCCAAGCTGCCTGTTCTTATGAGAGAGGAACTTGTATTGGTTTCTAGACTGTAAATGTATTCCCTAAAACAAACTACAAAATGAGACGCAACTGCTGGCGGTAACCTGTGTGCAAGAAGTAGGGCTGGCTTAAAGCCACCTCAGACTTGAACTGATTTCTAGTCACTTTGTTCAGTTAGAGCAATTCCATCTCTACCTTTAGGAAGGATAAAGGACCCAAGAAGGAGATGAGTGGGGGAAAGGACCTGAGTCTATGGTTGTTTCTAAGTGTATTTGAATATCTACAACTACTCTCTTGGACATCAATTTTGGAAACACAGGGCTGGAGAAATAGCTTAGCAACAAAAATATTGTACCAAAAATAAGGTAAATAAGAAGTCAAAGTAACCTCAATGTATTTCCAAAATGTCCATCAAAACACAAGCATCTATTTTTTTACACATACACAAAATGAACGTTATTTCTCTTTCTCCGTGGTCCAGAAAATATGTGGAGAAACACATCCTCCCACATGCCTTGTTTATTTCCTGCTCTCCTATTTTAATAGATTCAATAAACAGAAGAACCAGAAAAGCACAATGAGGAAGCGCCACAAGAATCTGTCAGTTAAGGGCATTGGAGAACTCTGCGTCCTCGCTCTGGTGACTCTTCCATGCAGAAAGCCATCCTATTTTAAGGGTCAGGGCCCAGCATGTCCATGGCAACCCTCATGCTGTGTTTATATCCGGCCGACAGGGACACGTTGTACACTCCCGTGCAAAGAACTGTCCGTGTCAACCTTCTGCAGGAGAGGCAGAGAGCATGCTCAGTGGAGTGGAGCAGGCTACCCTGGGATTTAAAGAGGGCTTGGCTTATAGCTGCATTTTGGGGGGGGGGCAGGGAAAGGGGCTGTTTGTTGTCCTTTCAGCGCAACATCCTATTTGTATGTCTCAAAAGAGAAGGAAAAACCCTGAGCACTTCGGTTCTGAGTTTTTTCCTCTAAGACCGAGAACATCTGCTGACCTTTTCCAGATGCCTTGTTACCCAGAACGGCTAAAGGACCGTGAGCCTTTCGAGCCCTGGGCTCAACATCAGAAAAGCACTTTAGATGTCCCTTCCTTCATTTAGTCGTTGCCACTTGATGATGGTTGACTGCACTTGCCTCTCTTTTTTCCAACTCAGCATGAAAGCACCTAGTCCTGTTGGAACTAGTTTTTAACCAAGGCAGGCTTTTGGATGCTCATCATAGCACCAGCGGGTGCCTTTGTCTACCTTTCAGACACCATATCCAGGATACCAAAGGTATCCCGTAGACCTAGTGAGACCTACCTGAATCCTGTACTCAGATGTCAGCATTGAGGAAGAGGGGGAAAGAAATGGATTCGAAAGTAATTGCTGGTTGTATGGAGTTAACATAAAAAAGGGGGACCAAATGTGAGATTCCTGAAACTTCACGTCCATGCTGGAGAGATGGCTCACTTGGTTAAATGCTTGCTTTCCAAATATCTTCACGATCCACATTAAGTAAACAGGGCATGGTGGCTCAGGATAGTAATCCCTCCATTGGAGAAGTAGAGACAGGTGGATCCCTGGGGCTCACTGGCACCTAGCCCAGCCTCCTTGGTTAACTCCAGGCCAATGAGAGATCCTATCTCTAAAATAAAAAAAAAATGCAGTGAAGTGTGATGAAAGATGCCCAAGATTATATTCTGGTCTACTTATACACACACATACACACGTTGTGTTCAAGTACCTTCACATCCACACAAAGTCAGTGGAGGATAGGCACATGTCATGTAATTATAATTCTAGCACTGGGGAGACCAGAGGCAGGTGGAAGTCTAGGAAGCACTGGCTAGTTTGTCTACCCTTTATGGTGAACTCCAGGCCAGTGAGAGATCTTGTCTCAAAAACCAAGATGCCTGAGGAATAATACCTGAAGCTCTCCTCTAGAATCTACATGCACACACACACACACACACACATACACGATGTGCATCTACACCTATGCTCACATACAAACATAAACCTGCACGTGCATGAGTAAACACATACACATTTCGTTTTCTGATCAGAGAATGAACAAAGAGACATTGTTGACCCTTAACAGTAGTGAGAGTGAAGACAGATATTTTTATTTAACTGCTTCAAGGCTTGGGCTGAAGTTGGGCACTCTCTCAGGCACATGTTTGCGTTTTAAAATGCAAAATAATCACTGGCAGCTAGTGCTCCTTGGTGTGCCGCGCATCAAGTGAGGTCATGTTAATAAAGCCCTCGGAAAGAAAAGCCTGTGGAAGAGCAGTGCTATTACTGTCCTATGATCATTTCATATAAGTGATCCTAAAGTCCAAGATGGTGATTAACGGGCTATTAGCGCATGGTTATTGACTGCTCTTTTTGTTGAAGCAGCTAATGCAGCAAACATCGGTAGGCCACAGATCCAAAGCTTCCCCTCTTCCTCTGCACGTGTGTGCTTCCTGTTGGTGTCTTGTGGAAAATACAAAGACTTCATCTGCTCAGTTGCTAGAAGAATGGAAAATTACCTCTCTTAATTTTATTTGACTGTTTTTTCTCAGTTATGAAAAACAAAAGTAAATACATTTAAAAAATCAAAATATGAAAAATAGAAATGAGGAGGAAGAACATTAGTCCCAATTCATCATTGTCCAAAAAGGGCTAGTTTTGTGTTCTATGTACACTGTGCACACATCACACTAAACATCATGATAAATCACCCTTTATTATTTTTCTATCCTATTCTTCAGAAATAGTTATATTGTGGATATTTTCTCACATGTACATATTATAAATATCTACAAAACTTTCAATTGCAAGATACTTAATGATGATGGCTATTTGCCGTTAGTTAATTCAGCTAACAAAACATATTTTGATGAACACTGTTTACGTTTTTGCCTTCATGCTAACGACCTGATGAGTTCTCTTTGTTCGTCTTGGAGCTCTGAATGGGTTTTCTCTGTGATAAATCTTTGTGAGTAGAATGTTGGAACAGGAGATTTAGAGATTGTCTATCTTAAATGCATTGACACTCCACCTACCAAAAGAGTCATGGGAGATTACATTCCAACCACAATAAAAGGGAACGCCAAATTCTTCCATTCTTGCCAACACTGGGTACTGTCAATGTTTTTGATCTCTGCCAAACTGATAGGGGAATGGAATGTTGAATCGTTTTTATATTGCATTCTAACCATGCCATATCAGACTGTAACTGGATGCAGTTGTTCTTTGTCAGGGGAGCTGGTTTAACTCAAGCACACTGCCAGCGTCTGTGGAATAAGCAACCGTGATATAACGAAGCCTTCCTGTAGCTTTGGACAAGAAGCCAAACTTGCACATGGTTTAAATTACTTCCTCATTTACACTCCCGGGGTTTTCTCACCTGAGAAACCCTCTGCAAATCCTCTGGGAATGTTCTATCTGACACGGTACCAGTTAGCTGCTCTGTCCATTAAAGAAGGAAGGAAGGAAGGAAGGAAGGAAGGAAGGAAGGAAGGAAGGAAGATTGGATCCCAATGGTTTTGCTCCAGAGGAGCCATACTGGAGCTGCATTGCTCTACTGCTAGACCGTGTTATGGGGTGGCCCAGTGAATTGATGCACAGGGAACTATTAATCCCTTTGTGTCAGCAATAACATTTTTCACAGTTTCAATGTGTTGGGGAGGTTATTGTCTCCAGTACAGGTAATTGAGGAGACCTCACACTTCATCAGCACCATTTCATCTTTATTACATAGCCACACACAGGACAGTGTATTTCTCCTTTCACTGACAGATTATGCCAAGATTTACAAGGTCTGGTCTGCTTGAAAGCAAACACATGTGAAGTGACTCAAAGAATGTACAGACAGAGGGCCAGAATTATCCAAATGTTCAAGTCTTTTTCCTGCTTTGGGGGGGCTGTATCCTAACAAGCACACACTTGTACACACACACACACACACACACACACACACACACTAGTTTTGCTGTGGTTCCCATGAAGACACTCACGACTCATTTCTGGGAATCTATCTTTGGGCAAATGCATCTACCCAGAGTTTTCGGCTGGTTCTTGCTGGGTCAGTTTGGAACTCGGCCATGACATATCTTTCTCAAATTCCATACTGATAGTAATGAGGAACCAGAAAGTTCTCTTGAGCCAAAACTTTAAAATCTGGTATTTGGAACTCATCTAGAAATTCAGGTCTTCCACCTCACTTCTGAGCCAGTTTTTTGAGGTAAGTGTCCAAAACAGAACTATCCAGCATCTGGCCTGGTGCCCACTACTGGGCATCATCCATTGGACCTAACCTAGGTTATCAAGCTGTTTCCCAGCTTATTTTTCTTTTGTTTCCCGCGTGTCTCCACAACAGCGTTACGTGAACTTTACTTTAAGGTCTGAGAATGAACTGCACATGGATCCTGAAGTCTTTTTCTCAGACCACATAGGAAAGGTTAATTATTGCTAACATTGGACATGCCCCATACCAAGAACACACACACACACACACATACACACACACACAAACACACTCCAGGCTCTTGATTCAATACAATTCACTCCAGTTGCAGAGAACTACACTCACTTTGAATGTTAATTAAAAATGCATTTTTAAGAGTACCATTGGATTTGAAATACTAATGCCAATTTTATGGGTTAAAAATCTGGAAAATGAAGAGAATGGAGAAGTCTTGCAGTTTTGGTAAAACAGACATGCTACTATGAGATGGAAGATCTGGCATAAGTAAATCTCAATCTACAGCTTAGAAGTTTAAAATCTTAGGCAAGTTAATTCATGTATTTGAGTCTTAGTTTCCTTGTCAGTGACACTCAGGATAGATGAAGCCTTTTAAGATTGTCTTCCACATCACGGCTGCATATTGTAGATACTCAGTTTAAAGTGGCTATTATGGGGCTGGAGAGATGGCTCAGTAGCTAAGAGCACTGGCTGCTCTTCCAGAGGTCCCAGGTTAGATTCCCAGCACTCACATAGTGGCTCACAACTCTCTGTAACTCTGATTACAACAGATCAAATACCCTTCTCTAGTCTCCTTGCACACCTAGCAATACATGTGGTTCACAGACATATCTGTGGGCAAAACACTTATATAAATTACAAGTAAATCTTTAAAATGTTTCTTAAAACTAATAAATAAAAATGGTTATTAGGGCCAGCAAAATGACTTAGAGAGTAAGAGTGCCTGCAAAAGAATTGACCTCCACATACAGGCTATGAGACACAGGTGAACACACACACACACACACACACACACACACACACGGAGAGAGAGAGAGAGAGAGAGAGAGAGACACTCCGAGACTATAATTTTTAATGAAAGTCATTATTACTAAAACTGGACCCTTCCGCAGCTCTACTTTTCTTATTTAGAGGTTACCAGTAGCCTTTCTCCAACTCATCCTGGCCAGTTGCCTGCCACTGAACGTGAAGGAAGTTGAGTGGAATAAAATTATCTGGCCTGTGTAAAGAAATAAATAAAAGAAAATTCTAAATACAGTTCTTATATGAGAGTCATTTACACAAGGTCTCACTGTCTCTAGAACAAATCCGTTTTCGTCAGGAAAAGTGAAGTTGGGGTGCCAATTTCTTTAACATTTGTGAAAATCCTATTCAGAAGATAGCCATTGTCTCAACATACCAAATGCCCAAGTCCCATAATGAAGCTTAGTGTAAGTGTGCAGGTAATCAGTAGCTGACTTCGTCAATATGAGACTAAATAGAAATAGTTATGGATATGGAGGTCAGAAAATTCTCTCCCACCACCACAAGCCACTTCTCCCATCTTTTTTTATAAATAAGTTTTATTAGCTATTTGAGAATTTCATGTGATGTATTTTGATCATACTCACCCCTCCTCCATCTCCTGAGATTCAACCCACCCTTCCCTATCCACTCACAATTGTGTCTTCTTTATCCATATATATATATATACATATATATACATATGTATATATATATATATTGTGTGTGTGTGTGTGTTGAATGTTTGTGTATGCTCCTATGTTTAAACGGGGAAGCACACAGATCCTCAGCAAACATGTGGAGGTCAGAGGACAACCCTGAGCCTCCACCTAGTTTGAGACAGGGTCTCTTTATTTTTTACAGCTGTGCACACCAGGCTAACCGGTTCACAGTCATCTAAGAATTCTGTCTCCACCTTACATCTCATTCAAGAAACTCAAAAGCTGACAGCGGCATGCTACCTTGTCCAGTTTCACATGGATTTGGGGGATCTGAATTCAGGCCCTCTTGTTTGTATGGCAAGTGCTTTTGTCACTGAGTCATTTCCCCGGCCCTCCAGTGTGGACCTTTACATTTTAGTACTGATGGATGAATATGAGTAATTCTATGCACACCATAGATTTTTCCCTCGGTATGCTTTACTGGAAATTAAAAACAACAGTTCAGATCTTTGAAACTTTTCTGATGCAAAACGCTGTGCCGTTCGTAAACAATTCTCTGTATTTTAGCCTCCATCCTTTCCAGAACATGGAACTTACAAACTCCTCTAATAACTAGCACAACTTCTCTTGAGGGCTGTTATTTGTTTGCTAAGTAGTAAACATTCCCTTAGGAGACGTTTGCGTTGGTGACGATGATGAATACGCAGGTGGAAATCCCAGTCACGGGTCCTTCCGTTTACGATCTCCACTGCGCCTCGAGTCCTTACCCCACACACTGCCTTCCTGCGCACACTTTTCCCATGCGGTGTCTGACACACACAAAGCACAAGCCTGGAAGAAGCTGCCCCTTCGACCATCTTTGGAACTCGCGGCATGTGCTTTGAAAAGATGGTGGCGTTGCTGCGCTCTGACACACACTATTATGTCAGGGTGACAGAAGTGAAGATCCTACTTCTCTGATAAAGATCAGTTGCCGTTTCCTGTCTTGAGAATGAAAATTGAGCAAGCGCAAAGGTCATCTGTGTTTGTCTTAGCCGAGAAGGAGTTACACTACAATTTCGCAACATCAGCTCATTATTTATCCACTTGTCTTTTTTTTAATCATCCCTTTGAACTGCATGTATTTGCTTATCATGATATTTCTATGTCTGTAAACAGCTGGAGTATCTGTTCTATTTCTCCAAATAGAAGCTCAGGTCATTTTACGATCCAACCATTATCAGTCATCGGAATTCACCCATCTGCTGCCCTTCCACATCTGGGTTAACTTTAACTCTTTAAATCGATATAGAAACGAGAAAAGTCATCATGACACTGGCTGCTTACTTTTTCCTGCCATTTCGATTTCCTTTGGATCATTTCCCCTGCAAACTCACACAGGCGGCATGTGAAATGACCTACTTCCACTTTGAGGTAGCATTAAACTCAATGAGATTCACAGTTACGGCTCTTAGTTTTCTCTTTTACTGATTATTCTCCTTGGAATAGAGCTACTCAGAGCTTCATCCCGAGCCTCTGAAGATGTGAAGTCATGAAACTCCTTGCCCGGTGGCTGATGGGCATAGAGAGTGCCCCAGCAGCGGAGCTGTGGGAGGGGCAACAAGCAAAGCCCACTTAGCTCTTAGTGCTCATGACATCACCAATATCCCATCACTCCATTAGCGTTTGGTATGATTTGATTTCCTTTATTTTTGTTTTGGGAGCAACAATGTAGTGGTAGACCTGTTTCCAATCCATTGGACTAATTTGAATTTTAAATCTCCTCCTGGCAATAAAGAAACAAAAACAAAACAAAACATCTGAATGATCAGATTTAAATGTATTATGTGAGACAGCTCACAAATGGTCACCTGAGTATAAGACACTTCCTCCATGTAGGCAAGCTAAGCTCTTCAGCTGCCTGTTGTGGAAGCATTTTCAACACTCAGAAGATGGAGAAATGTTTAACCATTATGATGACAGACTTTTAGCTATAACACGAACAGAGGCAGTCAGCTATATGATGGCTTCCTTCCTAGTCAGTTTGAATTTTAGTAATGATAATCTAGAAAGTTCAGTGGTTACAGATAACCCTCCAAATCTCTGCGGTTTATAACAACCAAAACTTATTTTTTTGATACAGTACATGTTGGATACTTGTTGGGACGCTCAGCTTTACATTATGTTCTGTATGGGACCAATCAGTTTGTGTGTATGTATGTGGGGGTGATCTCTTAATACTCTATTTTCCCTGTGGCAACAAAAAACGATAAAGCTGTCATCAGCTCCTATTTGGACCTCACATTTCCACTCCCATCTTAGTGGTAGCACAAATAATGCCAAGCCTAGCTTCAATGTTGGGCAATGTAAGTTCATCCTCATGGGGAGAGCAGATATTGGCGGAAGGAAATAAAGCATACCAGTTCATAACACCATAATATCATTATTTATCTCAGATGATTATTTTTCTGTTAACCCATAAAAATTCCTTCCAAACAAACCATTAGCCTGGAAGCCCAGCTTATGAAGTCAGCTTCATTCTAGTAGCACTATTGGAAGGTACAGTTGACCTTGCTAGGTTTTCATCAAAGGTTTCTTTGCTGCTGTTATATCCATGAAGCTCTGGGCTTTTCTTCTAGGGGATTTCATCTGCAAAGACCGGTGCGTCCTTCTGCTCAGTTAGCTGCTGGTTTTCTTTAACGAGTTGGTAAAAGTGGGTTCAAGTTGAAGGGGTCACTCCTCAGCAAATCCAAGGAAACCATGCTGATGATACCATCCTGGGATTTCTGATGATTGCATTGTGCCCTGATGCAAACTCAGCTTTCATTTCAGCAGCAGGAGTGAGTCATCCTGGTCCTCTGGTACCACCTCAGTATGCCTTTATTTTGTATCATCCCTACATATTAACCACTTGGTTCAAGAGAGAGAAATTTCTACCAACTCTCCTATCCTAGGCAAATTGGTTACTTTGTTTCATTTTTGTGAAGGACCCAGTAAAATTTAGCCCAACACTGGAACACATAATTAAGCTCATAAGGGACTTATATAGTCCAACCTGCACATTGTTGTTTGCATAAATGAACACTGGCTGCACCAACACCAAGTACAATTTCATGCAAATTTGCCTGATAACACTGAATCTTCATGAAGTGAGGTGGTAAATGGAATGAAAGGTGTTTTACTTCAAGTCAACTAAAGAAGCAGGTTGTATGCTTTACAATGTGGTTTCTGGCATGAATGGGCTAATACCAAGTACTTATCCAAAATTTCCTCCATTTGCTAGAACGATGGGAAGGAAGGAGGAGAACTTAGACAGAAGCTGTAGGTATGCTACAGTCAGTCAAAATGGGAATGAAGTGTTCTGAGATTCAAGCATCCTAGAGTCAAGTCTTTGCCTTACCACACATAGCCATGACCTTCTCTTACCATATCGGCTTAAACACTGAAGCCTTCTGCCCACCAATACTGTTTCCCTGCCATGTCCTGATGACTAATGCCAGAAAAACACCAGGGCTCCTTGGCAGTAACTTATGCAGGTACGTATGTTTCTAATTAGAGGGAAACTGTCAGAACACGACTTGGACTAGATATTCCCAGCTAATAATCTAGGAAGAAAAGTGCTTTGTTTCCCAACAGAAGATAATAAGTGCTTCATTCATTCCCCATCACCTTTCTCTCTCTTGTTGTTGGTTTGTTTGGATGTCCATGCATGGGCAAGACAAGTTGTTCTTGCAAATGATGTGGGCATTTCCTCTTAGACATTGGACATTGCATGTTTGCTATCTACTTTGCCATCGATCCACTTCCTTGCCACAATTCCCTTTCCAGAATCCTGTGACCTATATTTCTTTTCTTAGCTAGAATGATGCAAGAATTTTAAGAATTAACGTAAGTTAATCAAAATTATTTTAAAACATACATCTCTATGATTTTGTGCATTTTTCTTTTTGCTTCCCACAGTGCTTTCCTTGTAGGTTACAAGGGTTAAACCTGAGTGTGGTGTGTGGATAGTGAAACTGAACGCACTGTAGGTACAGATGAGCAACGAAGTCTTTTTAGGGAATCAGGTTTTTTCTTGACTGTGCTATCCTAATTTGGATTTTCAGATCTGCTTGACTCCGGTCTTAGGAAAGTCTCAGCTCTGCATGTCTCTAGACTTAGGAGAGTGCTACTATTATTGTTGCCAAATTTTGCAAACTAATCTTGACTCATTGCATGAATCACAAAAAATCGCCTAAGGCTAAACTCTCAGTCCACTAGAATTCCCTTTCTACCTATGAGAGCTTTGCCCATCATGATCCTCTTTGTACTTCTCTATACTTTGTGTCTCCAGTTTTTTGAGTGAAGAGAAAATGCTCGAATAGTCCCATTATTCCACCATGTCCTAGAAAGTAAAGAAACCTAATATGTCTCTGAACAGCAATAAGTGATGTATTCTGCTTTCTCCTACTCAAGCCTCACTGAACTTCAACACATGTATTAGGTTAGCCCTAGGAGTCTGAGGTTAGACCTGAATGCACAGAGTGTGGTATCTTCAAGCTGCTGAATTCTGATGTAGGACTGAGCTGCCTTCCAATAACCTAAGTCTTCTCTTATTATGCATGGCCTCTTACATGTGTCATGCTATACTCATCACTAAGGATGCTGACTGTTCTCTTTCATAGTTAAGAGATGAGTAGAGCAATTATAGAAACACTGAGTCAAAACAGCATCTGTTTGCTAGAAAGTTCATCGTTTTCCACAGTAGATACATAGTCTCATTCTCTCCTGGTTTGCTCTGCCACGTTCTTTCTTTTTTTTTTTTCCTTCTGACATATCAGAAACCTTTTCTAATTGTTAATTTAAGCCCCAGTGAACATTCATCTGCTCTGTCTCCCAGGACTTCCCAGCCCTAAAATGATTCTATAATGATTGCAGTTAGAATATATTGAGCACCAGCTGTCTTGTCTTTGGCATATTGCCTCCTTTAAATTGTATATGTCATTGTAACATAAATATTTATCACACACATGTAAACACACGTACACACACAAACATGCATGCCCCCCTAAACACGTGCATATATACACATACTCGGTTACTTAGGTAATAAATGTGAGACAGAGAAATCTAATAAGTTACTATCTTGTTGCCAGAGGAAGCATCAGAGTTGGAGATTCAGTCCCAGAAGTTCCTGATTCCAAAGCCTCTAGTGTCATCTACCGAGCCCATATTGTTTCCATTTCAGTCTAGCAAGATGAGAAACCCACAGAGTCAATCAAGAGGCATAACTAGATAGTGACTATGAAAACAGCCTCCACAGATTTTAATTCGCAAAGGCACCAGAATCACACGGTAAGATCCTAACTTTTACCTGGTTCTGGTACCACTGCAATCGTTGGTAAAGAAGAATCCACATGGTCTGATTTAGAATTTATTCCTGGGCTCGCCCAAACACCTCCATTCATCCCAGGGGTATGTAAAACCCTGTGCATTGTTGGGAACTTCACGAACATTTACCAAGTTGCTATGTAGTGTGCTAGTCCTCTCTGGGGAATTACCATTTCCCAGAGTTCCTTAGAAATACCTTCTTCAACCATTGGAAGCTACCTAGAAAAAGGTATCTTCAGATCCTCTAGTCTGCTTTTATTTTGTATCTTCATAATATGAGCTATTTTAATGAAAATTTAGTTTCATTTAGGATTGAATACAACTCCTTCACTCTCAGAAGCTTTCTTTGTTCTGAGAGGAAAACTCTTGTATTTGTCCATTTGTTTTATTTTCAAACAATAAAAGAATTGGCCAGGGCACTTCCATTTGCTCTAACTCGCAAATAATTCGTCAGGTATTCATATTCTAAGTGGTAATAGTGCTTACTTTACAAGGATTGTTAAGTAATTTACAATAAGAAATGTCACAAGCAGAAGGTGCTAAAGGTTAATGTGTGTTGGATTAGCCCATCTCTCTTCCTAGGAACATTTCTGTTTCAGGAAAGATAAGCAGGCAAACCCAAGATTCAAAGCAGCCTACTGATTTGCAATTGCCTGCTGTAGTTTTCATCTGGGGAAAGCATACGAGTTTTTTTTTTATTTTGCTTTGTTATTTTCAGGATGGCTATAGGAAGAATGGGATCCTAGGAAGTATTACTGATATAGCTTCCAGCCTTGCATAGCTCGGGTCTTGTGAATACAGACATACAGTCACAGACAATGAGGATTCAGAAAACAACATGAGAAGAGACAGAATCAGCTGCTAACTAGCCAGTGAACAATGCCATATGCTTACTCTACAGTTACTCATTTATCTAATTTTCTCTATCCCTTAACAGAGTAGATATCACAATTATTACCTTACAAATAAGAAAACGGTTCCTAAGAGAATTTAAGAATTTGTCAAGACCATATACTCTAAGGACAGAAATAGAGTTTCAGCCTGGCTTTTCCTTAGTGCATAGGCTATGCCTTTCCACACCAGCATGCTATATATATTATCAAGAAAGAAGAAGAAAAAGAGGAAGAAGAGGAAGAGGAAGAAGGAGCAAGAGAAAGAGGAAAGAAGAGAAAGGAAGGAAGGAGGGAGGGAGGGAGGGGGAAGGAAGGAAAGAAGGAAAGAAAGAAAAGAAAAGAAAAGAAAAAAGAAAAGAAAAGAAAAGAAAGAGCTTCCTGCCCTCCCTGGAATGACTCAAGATATTCCTGGAAAATCTCACTTAGAGGGAGAATGATTTTTTTAAGTCCCAGTCAGTTAAGTAATGATTAAGTTAAATCTCCCAGGGAAGTGGTGGGACTGAGACAACTATTTTGGGGAAGCATCTGTTCCATCGATAGTTATGGGGTACAACACGGCCTATATTCTGAGAGGTGAGGCCAGGACAAGAACCATAGCTCATGACACATTATTCATCTGCAAAGTCCACGCTGACAGCCATCATGCTGGGTGGTGGTAGCTCTGGTGGGTGAGGTAGGATGTACCAAGGGCCTGTTTCCTATCATGTTAATTTGATGGTGGGGCAGCATTACCTCGAATGGAAGGAACAAGTGTTGAGCCATCAGGAAGATGTCACAGTGCAAGAGAAACACAAGGCTCAAAAGGCAGTTCCAGTTTGCTTCCCCTCCCTGCAATTAGGAAAGAGGTGATAAGGCCACAAAAGGGCAGAGGAACGTCCGAAGGACCAGGAAAATCAACGCGATTCATGGTGGAAAAGTGAGACAACGGCCAGCGGTGGGGCTGTGGAAACTCTTAGACAACTGGGCTAATTGCAGACTTTTTCATGAGCCTCAGGAAGTGAGAAGGCCCTTTACCCTTTCGGGCTTGTAGTTTGTCCAATTCTCCTTGTTCAGGAAAGAATTAATTCTTTAAGCAGTACACCTCCTGCTCCGATTTCTCAACACCACAAAGGAAGATAATTATAGATTAATAATGGACAGAAATAGACAATGCTGTGCTATAGCAGATAACTGGGGAATGTTCTGCCTTCTGAACTGCATTGTTTCTCTCCTGGCCAGCACAGGAAGGATTCAGACTAATGTGCCTCTAAAGGAGAGTTGTTGATACCTCACTTTCTCCCTAACATGAATTCCGGGCTTCAGTGGAGCTGAGACCCAGACCTGGAGTAAGAAAAGTATTCTCATGACATGGATATTATTTTCTTCTTGAACTGTGTGCTGAATAGTTAGCTTTGCATCAGCTTGACATAAACTAGGGTCATTGATGAGGAGGGAGCCTCAACTGAGCAAAGGCCTCCATAAGATTGGGCTTATGCAAGACCGTAGGGCATTTTCTTAATTAGTAATTGATGGGGGAGGGTCCAGCCCATTGTGGGCAGTGCCATCCCTGGGCTAGTGGTCCTGGATTCTATAAGAAAACAGGCTGAGCCAGGCAATGGTAGGGCACACCTTTAATCCCAGCACTTGGGAGGTAGAGGCAGGGAGATGTTTGTGAGTTCGAGGCCATCCTGGCCTACATAGCTAGTTCCAAGACAGCTAGGGTTGTTACCCAGAGAAACCCTGTCTTGAAAAACCAAACAATAAAAACAAAACAAAACAAAACAAAACAAAAGGGGGTACTACCTGAGCAAGCCAGTAAGCAATACCCTTCTGTGGTCTCTACATCAGCTCCTGCCTCCAGATTCCTGCCCTCACCGCTTTTGGTGATGAACTGCGATATGGAACTGTGAATTAACCAAACCCTTCTCTCCCAAACCACAGTGTTTTATCATAGCAATAGCCACCCTACAAAGCCAGATCAGGAAGGTCACAGACTTATATAGAGGCAGAGGATAAGTAGTATTCAAAATGTTCCTTATAGTCAGTCAACCTAAGTTCAGAGTTTCAATTTATTCATAATGGTCTATCAGTCTGCATCTGAATAAAGTATTTTATTCATATTAATCAAAAAGTATTTCTTAAGAAGCTACCGTGTGTCCGATATCTTGGAGGAGGGGAGTGCTTAACCACTATTCTGTCTCTTTGACTACCAATGCTGAAATGAAAGTAAGATTATCAGCCAGGCAGTGGTAGCACATGCCTTTCACCCCAGCACTCGGGAGGCAGAGGCAGGCGGATCTCTGTGAGTTCGAGAGCAGCCTGATCTACAGGAGCTACTTCCAGGACAGGCATCAAAGCTTCAGAGAAATCTTGTCTCGAAAAAACAAAAAACCAACTAAAAAAAGGAAAGATTATCCCTCTTATACAAGGAAAAAAGAGCGAGTCAAGAGTCATATAAGTTATTATAACAGGCACAATATGATGTAATTAATATGTGACACTCTAAAATCAATAGGTTTAGGGTCCTCTAGCTTACTGACCTTTCAATGTCTCATGACTCAGATCAGGACTCACTCCAGGAAGCCGCTTGGAGTAAACCTCCCAGGTGCTCAGGCTCCTTCTATTTCCTGCTCAGCAGGGACACTAAAACCAGTGTCTCCCCTGGGCGGGGTGGTGCACATCTGTAATCCCAGCACTCAGAAGGCAGAGGCAGGTGGATCTCTGGGTCCAAGGCCAACCTGGTCTACATAGTGAGTTCCAGGATAGCCAGGACCACACAGAGCAACCCTGTCTTGAAAAGCAACAAATAAAACAAACAAATAAAAACAGTACCTCAGGCCTACCTGTTTTCTGCCTTCCAAGTGACAATTGCCTAGTAAGACCATTGAAAGGACTAGGAGGAGGTTTCCAGGTACATTGAGCAATAGCCATCTAGACACTCTCTGTTAATTGTTAGTAGTGAATCGTATTATTTTGGACAGTTAAAATACACTACTAAAAATTTTTTTTCAGGGAAAAGGAGGTAAGTTGAGATTGCAAGAAAGATGATGGGCGAGCAATATGACAAGTATTAAGTTGGAACAGAAAATGCCTCTGGCAAGCTCTTGTTTCATACATTTGGACTACCACCTTTCAGTCAAGATGAATGCTATAACCACAAAGACTGCCCAATAAATATGCTACCTCTCTCTCTCTCTCTCTGCTTGGACATTGTGGTGACTAAGTAGGTTCTGCAGAACTTTATAATATGGAAAAACAGGTTTAAAATAACATGATTATCTATGTTACAGTATGCAAATTAAGCCTTACATAGTCAAATGTGGAAACAAACATGTACTTCAACACAAGTCTCAGCACCGACCTCCGGTGCTATTGGTTTCTAGGCAGCCAGGGAGGCAAAATATATGGGGCAAAGTTCACTCACCTGTCACTCATACAAAGCTTATCTAGTGTATAGAATAGACAAGTCAGTTTGTGGATGCTATCTAAACCCAGACCACAGGACTTTGCTCCTTTTGATTGGTCTCATTGCTGTCAGCTGGCTGGTTGGTTTGTTCTGTTCTTGTGGCTCACATCTATTCATCACTCAAGACCTAGCCAGTCTTAGGAAGTCCCCACTGCTGCCTCCGCATCCCCCAGGTCCTATGGCATCCCCCAGGTCCTAAGTTGATCTCAGTGTGACTCTTTGTGCCTCCTTCGCTGCTGTTCCTCTTGTCACAGCGTGCGTCCTGTTACATGGTAACAAAGGAAGCCTTTCTTCCTGCTCCCTACTTCTGGGGAAGCTTCTTTGACAGCTAAGATCAGGCCTTGTTCACCTTTGTCTCCCTGTGCCCAGCCAGAGCCTGGTTGTTCTGAGAAGAGACTGTGGTAGGTAGGTGAGACCTTGAGAGTGCCATCTGGTACTTCTTCACTAGAGCCAGGTGACCCCTTCACGTCATCCAGTTGGTTCTGATGAAGAGCAGTATCAGAGAAGGGAAAAGGGCATGCGTTTGCAAACACTTGTCCGACCATGCTGTAAACATAACACTGTAATTTGGGGGTTCTTATCTAGGAAGGTTGCTCTTAAGACTAACATTCATAATTTTAAATATAACAAAATATGGCCTTTTTCATGTTCTTACTGCTTTGTACTGTGGAATATCTGATTGAAGTACATTTCTATACCTGCATTTGTTATATCCCAAGAGCTACATTTCCTTCACCATATAGATCTCAGTCAAGAAGCAATGTCGGTGCTTTTGTTGGAAGCTCTTCTAGAGGGAAAGTTGAACTGTACCCAAAGTATCAGTGTGTGTGGATATAATAGTCAAAGAAAAAGAAGCCATCATTTTGAGATACAGGGACTATGAACATGCTTGGAGGGAAGGCTCTAGGGAGGGAAGGAAGAAGCAGAATAGGGAAATTATATTATTATATTTTAATTGAAATCTTAAAATTTGTCGAAAAAAAGTGTTAAACTTTATCTTTTGAGAAACTTTAGATCCTCACATACAATTTTCAAAAATAATGCAGAGGAATTTTTTAGCCAGTTTCTTCTAACAGCAGGGATCTGTGCAGTCACAGCACTAGGGTATTAGCAATGCGACTGGCAGGATAAAGCACACTTCTATCACTGAAATGACCCCTGGTGCCCAGCCCTTTAGAGCTGCATCTGCTTCTTTTGCCCATCCCTGCTTGAGCCATAATATTTTGCCCTTTCAAAAATGCTTCATTAGTAGGACCAGATGGCATAGATTTCTCTCCAGCGTATCCATTGGAGAGTCCTTACTTAGTAAGAGTCTTCATCAATCGCCTTGTATATATAAGTGATTCATTCTTTTTTGATTGCTGCATAGTGTCAGCATGATGTTTATCTGTCACTTGCTGAAGAATACATGGGTTATTTCTAGTTTGCTGTTACTATAAATGAAGTTTCTTTTCTTTTATCAGCACTCATGTTCAGTTTCTTTCCTAAATTAAATGTTCAGTTTCCTAGTATAAGCACTAGAATAAAATCGGTAGGCTCTATGGTAGTAGCACATTGAGTGTTTTAAAAGAAACTACCGATGTTGTCCAAGATAGATACATCATTTTACATTTCTATCATCAGGGTCACACTGGTCCACTCTTTCTGCATCGTTGCTATCACTTGATATTACCATTAATTCTATTGTATCTGCTCTGTTAGGTAGTGTTATTAAATAGTGGTGTTTTATTGCTACTTCAATTCGTGTTTCCTTTATTTGCATTTCCCTGTTCTCAGTATCATCTGTGTATTCCATCTACTAACTATCTTTTCAGATTGGCTTTTAATAGATAGGTTGTGAGAGTTCTTCATATATTATTATTCTATTACTCTGTGTGTATGGCTACTTTGCCTGCATGCATGTCTGTGTACCATGAGTGTATAATGCCCTCAGAGGCCAGAATAGAGTGTCGGATATCCTGGCACAGAAGCTACAGACAGTTGTGAGGCGCTAGGCAGGTGCTGGGAATTTAACGTTGGTTCTCTGGAAGAGCAGCCAGTGCTCTTAACGGAGCCATCTCCCCAGTCCCTCTTCATATATTCTTGAAGAAAAACCTTTCTTTGGATGTGTGACATCAAATAAATATCTCCCAGTTCATAACTTGGTTTCTGGATCTCTTTACTCGATTCAACCGAGCAAAGGATTTTAATTTTTATTAAAATAATTCTAATATTTACCTGGCTGCAAGATTCCTAAAGGCTTTTCAGTAGAAAAATTTGCCGTAAGTAAAATAAAGTAAGTTTTTGATATTCCTAGAGTCTTAGATCCACCCATGTAATGCCATGAAAATTGGACCTGCCCAATTATACCAAAGGCAATATCCTAAATTTTAAATTGGCTAATTGTCCTTTTTTGTTCAAATCTTAGGCTGTACATTTGTTCCAAATAGCTCTATGCCAAAGAATGAGGGTCTAAAGCTAGTACTCTGTGGTCTCTTTGCTTCAGGGTTTTATTTATTGGATTGTACTGGAATTATTTGGTAATTTCCTTCCAGGAAGCTTATCACAGTGCTACTTTCTAAATCTCATTGTTCCTTGATGAAAAAAAGATAAGTTATTAATTCCTCTTTTAATTATAAAATTTGGAGAGAAAAAAACCTCTTGTGTTCTCCACAAACTTTTTAAGAACATCTGAGCATCCATTTATGAGCTAAGTTTTGAGCAATTTTCTTGCATTGTTATAATTTTATTTTAAAAAATTAAATCTGTATTTGGACCAACATTAAAATCAGAGAGGTGAGTTTTATGTTATAGGACCATGGTGATAATTTCGTTTTAAAAAATATTGGTTAATATCTAATTGTTTTAAAAAATCATTTCCAATAATCACTCTTAAGTTGTGAAGGTCTAAGTAAAAATTGATTTCACTGAGTAGGTCACAAAGGACAGACAAATGACTAAGAAAAGAGTATATCACAAGGTAATATGTCATCATACTTGTTTCCATGGTGATGAACTCTGATATAACAAACTCCTTGAGGTCATGACTCAGTGAAACATTAGACAGTGATAAAAGTAATGGCAGCTCATCATTGTGAATACCCTCTGTACTTTGCATAATATTAATTAAAATGAAGGGCTGGCCATTTCTCCCACTGAGATTATATAAAGATATTGCATGTTTTCAGACCTGCCTGAACATAGCTTTGCTGGAATGGGAGTTTCTCTAATAGCCAAAAAGATTCATAATCAGAAGCTGATTTAAAATTGTGTATTTGTAAGAAAAGACACATTCTTCTTGGATATTGAAATCACCCTCATTAATCACAGTTAAACTCGGGCAGATTTTCATCATTATGTCTACTCTTTTAACAGTTAAAGTTCTTGCTTTTCATTGTTAGACATTGGCGAGAAACAGACAAAAGGGAAAGTTTGAGGGCTCTCCTGCACAAAGACTAAAACAGTTCTTTAAAGCTTGAACTCCCGCACTTTCCCTGATCACTGTGACTGGTACATGCTTTGGGCTAGGTTTCTATGACACCACCAGACGCAAACGGCTTGACAGGCATGGTACCTGTCTGCTGTTTGTACCATCTCCGTGGTAACAAACATCCAGGATGCTGGGAGCACATATTTGGCGCTCTGACTCATTTTTATAGACCTGGGAACTTGCAGGCCTTCCTCTGGCTCTGTATCAGCATCTAGAAGAAAAAAAAATTCCTTTTCTATTGAAGGTGTTCAAAGCTCTTTTGTGAAAGGCTTTACTTTGGGATCTCAAGAAAAAGCATCACCTTGTAATGAGGAATTTGAATCAAACACTAATGTTGAGTTCCTTTGGCCCAGTGGGAAAGGCACCAAGTATCTTAACTTCAAGACTTGGCTTTACTCTAAAGTTATATGGTCAACTCTAAGACAGGTAAATGTGAAAAGGTACCTGAATCATGATGGTAGGACATCAAAATAAAACATATTTGCTGATTGGTAAAATGTCAGTGGTTCATAGCTGCTACTTTTCTCCATTGTAACCAATATTAGAAAGATCTTTCCTAATTAATATTTTGCATAGAGAATTATTTCAAGTAACCCCAAGGTGCCATTAAGGCTAACCCTTCACCCTTTCCATATCTCTAGGGTCCATGGGGAATGCATTTGTATTGGGCAATACAAGAGACAAACAGCCACACAGAGAGAAGAGCCGCTTCTCCCGATTCAAAGAGCCTGCCCCGCCACATAGATTTGAAGTCTCTTCCTTCTACAAGTTTGCCTTATGAGCTAAAGGAAGTCAGATCCGCTTTTCTCCTGCATTGCCCCTCTGGCTTTTTGGCACTCAGCACATCCTCACTGGGGAAGGATTCATTCCATGTCTCACAAAGCAACTCTATTGTGTATTTATTCCTACTATTAGGAAAAGGTGCAATGCTTTACTTAGGGGGCTGAGGTACCTTGGAATTCCCTGAAAGGATGGGCCTTGAATGCTCGCCCCAAGAACTGCTGAACTCCCCTAAATCCAATCATTTTTATTATTTTCAATTTATTGTTTGGTAAAATATTAAATCTAAATGTAAAATCTGAAATGTAAGATATTAAAATCTCCTTTGGTGCTTTCATAAAGCTATGGTTAACCAGAAGGTTTGTTTTACTATGTACCAAAAATAGTATAGCTGCTGAAGGAAAAAAAAAAGATGTAGAAATCAATTTATTGAGTATGCACCATGTAAAAAGCTTCCATTGGATCAGCTCTTTTAGAAGATTGCCTTTGAACAAATCTAATCAAAGTAGAGAGTGCATTCCAAACTTCAGAGGGAAAAAAGTGATTGTTTGTGTTCTGGGAAATTTAATAACTATTTGTTGAAGAATTGCTGAATGCATCGTGAGCATCTGAGAAAGCCAGAAGACGAAAGGCCCAAGCTTCTGCCTTTGTCTTGCTTGTTCTTGGAGGCTTGGTCTGGCATTTGCCAGGCCATTCACATTCCCGTGCCCCATTCCAAGTGATTAGCCAAGTTAGTGTTGGATCCGTTAGTGATAATAGACTCCCACCCAAGAGAAGGGGTAGTGGGATAGGTGTATACACAGATTGTTTGATGCAAAAAGATACAACAAGGTAAAGTTGGTTAAAAGATGGGGAGCTGGGAGTCAGCTATAGTAGCACATGCATGCACATATACACACGCCCGTAATCCCGGCACTTGGGAATGGAAGCAGGAGGGGTTATTGCTTTCCAGCCCAGGCTCCATTAGCCAGCCTTTGTCTCCAGTTTCTAAAGGCAAATACAAGGAATGCGGCTTAATTAAGGAGCTCTCACCTAACATATGTAAGGCGGGACCAGAGTTTTATCCCTGGCGCTGCCAGGATGGAGGGTGTGGTGCTTCAGAAAAGAAAGGAAGTTGGGGAAGATGGCAGCTGACACAGAAAAACAAAAAAAAAAGAAAGAAATCTTGTCCTGCCTTTGCTAGAAAATCATGCTTTTTCAAGACGTATTTCCACTGCAAATTTTCTTAAATTTAAAGCGAGAAAAACACATCCATTGCAGAAGCCTTTCTAGAGATTTTTATCTACTATGACTCTAAGATCTCTTGTCCTGGTTCAAGGACACATACTTCGGCGTTATCTGGAGATGATTATGTACAGTAAAAATGTCTCGTGTTCTGCTTGCATAGAATTCTAAGTGGATTAAAATTTTAAATCCCTTTTTCCCCATTTTACGAAAGAGCCAAGGTAGCCTCAATCAAGCTGTTAAGTCAGTTGGCTTGTTATAGACTTGCATGAGTCAAACATTAACATTTTCCAGAGGGTGAGCCCATCTATTGAGATCCTACACAATTGCCGTATTTTCCTCTATTGCTGTGATGAGAAAAATCATTCTTTGCGCAAAAGTCTTAGAATTTGCTGAAAGTAGAAGAGGGGTTTTCAGCTGGGGCAAATCCTATCTTGATTGCTACCAACAGATAAGGATATCTTTTAAAATCCAGCTTTCCCCTTAAGCCTTACCTACATCACCTTGAACAATAGGTGGAACTAACTTTAAATATTTCTCTCTCTCTCTAGAGTATGGTCAAATGGCAGCAGTGTTTTCCAGCCACTGCCTTTACTAAAGTCAGGGGTTTGAAGAGACTGTGATGGGAATTTGCCATAGATGCTTCTAGAATGTCAATAGCTAGTTTCACCATCTCCTAGGGACCACATGGTTATAGCATCAGACTAGAATGGCTAAGTGGCAGGCACATCGCATGTTGACAGATGCGGACCCCAATGACACCTGTTTTTATTAGTGTTTCGCACATGTTTTGCCTTACTCTAAGCATCTTAGTCAAGACCTCCACAGAAACCTCCATTCAAAAAAAAGTAACATTAATATTTTCCCCTTTTTTCTTCTTAATTGTTTTTGAGTTTGTCCTTGCTGTGTTGCCCCTACTGGCTTTGAACTCAATATCCTCCTGTCTCAGCCTCCTATGTGCTGGGATTATGACTGTGCACCATTGTACTGAACTTGCTCCTGTTTGGCTGAGATAATTTCTTGCATGAAATGGACTGGTTGGATTTTCATTTTATTCCATGACGTCACAAATAAAATCTAGTAGGATTGCATGAGGAGGGTCTCATTGATGATGACAAATCACTCTGTAAGCTACTGAAGCCAAAGATGTTTCTTCTGGATTATTAATTACTTAAAACAGCGCTCCAAATTCACCAGACTTCCAGAGAGAAAATGAGCCTTTTATCTATGGGAGATTCATTTCTTCATGAAGAGTGATATACCACGGGCTTCCCTTGTGTGGGACAGTAGGAGGAAGGTAGGTTCTTTCCTTTGCATTTCTCCAGAAGAGGAGCTCACCAAACCTCAAAAGACTGGTTGAAAATCTCAGTTAGTTCTTAAGAGCATTAAAGGAAGCCAGCGCTAAAATATCAACATACAAAAATAAAGAGATACAATTATCTTTGCTTAACTTTATATACTTTCTCAGTCATTGGCACGCTTTACTACCAAAAAATTGGAAGGAAAGTTTTTTCAAGGTTTGATCATTGATTTGTTTCTCTTAAAGATGTATTTTTGGCTGGACTTCATAGCAGAAGTCCTGAGAGTGAGCTACCTGTATGTCTTGGCAGTCTGTTCCTGGTGTCTTCCTTTGGCTTCACTCATTCTCTTGGTGAAAAGTTCAATGCATTCTGCAGCCTCCCCCATGCAGTTTGGTACTGTGTTGTTTCATTGGAGCAAGCTGTTGGTGCTTGTGTTACAGAGTGACAAGAAGCTGAATCTTAGGGGCTTTGGTCCTAGGCTCCCGACCTTCTTTGTTTAAGGGATTTCTGACAACACACTGGAATATGTATCTTCATTAGAAAGATTGACAAGTTTAAGATTGCAGCTAGTCGTGTATAACCAGTAATCTATCTCACTCCTAGATTAAAACACCAAGGCAATGAAATCTACACCTGGGATGGATACTTATACCCCTGTGTTGCCAACAGGATGCTTCACAGTTTTGAGGGGATGGACTCAACCTAACTGTTCACTGATAGACAAACAGATCCAGAAAAGATGGCATAGATGACTCTCCAGCAGAGATTAACATGGAATTCTGCCATTTACATCAGTTTGTGGGTGGAGTCGAAGGGTGTTATGTTAAATGCAACAGGCATAGAAAGTCAAACGGTGCATGGTCTTACCCATCAGAGAAATCGTAAATAGGTTGATCTCATGGCAGTTCAGATCTGAGTAGTGACTTCCAAGCACCTGGAAGGCAGAGGCAGGAGGCTCTCTGAGTCTGAGGCAGCCTGGCCATATTTTAAAGTTTAGATTACCTCATCAGGTTGCACTATTCAGACCTTCGCGAGGTTCATTATATGTATTCACTTCAGCTTCAATATCTAAACATAGTCCCTGTTTCTTCCTTTCTTTGGTTTCTCAAGACAAGATCTCATACAGCAAAGGTTGGTCTCAAACTCGCTGTATAGCTAACGTTGACGTGGAACTCATTATACAGTTGAAGATGGCCTTTAACTCATAATCCTTCTGCTGCCATCTCCCAAATTATGAAAATATAGGAATATACGTATGTGCCACTATGCCCAGCTTCTAACCACATTTTAACACGAAAAAAGAAATGCAAAACCAATCCTGTAACATCATCAAGGCAATTGGTGAGTCATTGTTACATTTAATCATTATACTAATGCCTGGATTTAACCAAAGGAAGTAAGTTAATTTATGTGGGTAACAGAAGTTGAACTACACACTTGGGCAAAGTCAGCACACAAAAAAGAAAGAACTTCTGAAAATATTCTCAGTGATAAAGGCTGGATGGCACCTGCTTACGATTTTGGTTTCAAGAGGATTTCAAACCAGGTTCTTTGTTCTATCAACAGGAGAATAACAACCAGAGTTCAAACTGGTGCAATCTCTCAGGATCTCAAATTTGACACTTCCATAATTTTTCTGTAATAATTGCCTCCGGGGATTGAAATGGGCCTTTTGCTGGCCTGAGCCGAAGAGGAGGATCTCAAGCCTGGGCTGTTTCATTTGATTTCTTTTTACCCCCTAAAGCGCTGGAAATGGTTGGGCCTGATGAGCTCCTGAGGCAACCACAAGATGAGGTAACACAGGATCAAGATGGAAACCGAGCTCGCCCACATCCTACGTCAATTAGCTATTTTTTTTCCCTCTGTAAACAGAGGGAAGAGTGGTAGAGCTCTTATGGTAGATGCACTGCACCTTCTGACCTCCCCTGGAGTTTGTTTCCGCTCTACCCACCCCAACCTCCCTGTCGCCTTCTGGACTACCCACCCCCTACACATGCCAACAACAGAAAAGGTTGTTTCACAATACTCAGTGTTTACTTTCCTCCAGTTTCCTCTGAAAAATGGTCATCAAAGGGAATTCTCTGGGAGAATCACCAGGAGGTGTGTGTGTGTGTGTGTAAAGATGAGGAGGGTAATCTCCCTCTAAACTAAAATAAAGTAGGCTGAGAAGAATGCATCTTGGTAAGAGTGCTTGCCTAATGAACAGAAAGCCCTTGCTTCAATCCCCAGCCTCAAGAAGGGGAAAAAAAGTAAGTTGAGATTCAATTCCAAATTTGCTGACACTCATTCTCCCACGTCCAAGGCCTTTTTTAAAGAATTAGAACATACAACCCCTCAAAGGGGCAATTACAGGAAGACCAATTTCTTCTTTGATGCACTGAGAACCTGTTACATCAGGCAATGTACCAGATACCATCTCAGATCAATAACACGGGGCCTGGGGAGACAGCACAGTCATGAATGTTTTGGCTTTGCAAGTGTGGGGACCTGAGATCGGTCCACAGAATCCACCTGAAAAAGCTAGTCACTGTTGCATGATTCCAACTCAGGGTAGGAGGAGACAGGTTATCTGCTCTGATGCATGAGCTTCAGGACATTCGGAGACTCCGTCTCAAGAAACAATGTGGATGACTCCTGAGGAATGCGAACAGAAGATGCTCTTTTGCCTCCATATGCACAAACACAAAAACGTGTGTTCACTGACACACCTACATGTATGCTTCCCACAACACACATACACACACGATTAACATTTGGACTAAATCCACAGCTGAACAGAGTTGACTAAAAGCAAAGAATAGAAATACAGTGTGACAATAAATATGTAAATATACTAGCTTCATAGAGGAACAATCATTTTAGTTCAACTAAAGCCTATAGAAGAAGAATGTGCCACTTGAGACAAGGAAAGGGAAGCAGGGTTTTGTGGAGGAAAGAGCATGTGCCATAGAGGAGAGCATGATATGTCTGGGGAAGGGCAAGCGGTTCAGAGTGGCTGGCACAGAAAGTTCAGGGATGGGAACAAGCTGGCAAGGGAAGAGATTATTGGAGCCAAAGTAATTGAACTGTGATTGAATTTCAGATATGATAATGTTTACAAGGATTCTGGCAGTATGGTGAGCAGGTGCCTATGACAGAGCAAGGACAGAATATTTACGCTTTCAGAGGATTAGGCAGGAACAAAATAAATTTTGAACATGCACTACAGAGCAGACATTGTGCGAGATTATTTTACGCATTTTGTCTCTTCATTTTCTCCACGACCTTGTAAGTTAAGATTTATTTAAAAATTAAAATTACAATGCAGCGCAGCACAGAGGAGCCTGGGGTCTTGGCCTGGGGCTGTGCGCTGGTGAGTGACAAAGTGCTTCAGAGGATGGCAGGGAGGCTTGGCTGCTCACGGTGGTTTTGTCCACTTCTTTGACTGCCTGTGCCAATGCTGCACTAATGAGAAACTGGCTGGCAAGTCAAGGAGACCGGAGGCCTTCCAAAACCATGGGAAAACAAACAGAGGCGATCTCCTGGGAACTGCCCTCAAGTACCTTTCAACAGAAATTGGAAAGCTTTTAAATTAGATCTTTCTCAGCCTCTCCTACGGATGGCGCATATTTCCATTCTATTTCTTGATGCCATAAAACCTTTAACTTTCCTCCAACTTCCCCAGCATGGAGCACCGTGATGGGCCAGGGTGGACCTGAACTCCTGCTTCGTCCCATGCAGAAACCGCTCCTCTAACTCTCTCTTCGATCTTACCGTCGGCGCTCCCAGGCGTCTTCCTTCATGATACATTACCTTCCACTGCCCACTCGCCCATCTTCCTGCCGCTACAGCCGCAGCATGAGTTCCATAGAGAGTAACGCCTGCTAGAGCTGCCCTTCGGAAGACAAGCAGAAGACCGGAAGGAAGTGGAGGACCCAACCCAGGCCCTTGTCATCCTTGTTCCTTTTGCCTTTACACTTTCACATCCTAGTGGGCTTTATGTCCTTAGCATGTCTCTTCATGTAGCTGAATAAGGAAATTTACGGACCCAAATGCTCTGACCCGACTAACTACTCATCAGATTATTAGAGGTACTTGTAGCCAATCTTGCTCCTTGATCTTCAGTGGCTCTTTGTGCTTTTCGGGCTGAACTTTCAGAGTTGGATAAGGGTCACTGAAATATCACTTAAAGTCTCTAAATTCTAATTTCAGATTTTATTTTGTGTCTTCTTTATACTGTTTATTTGTATACATGCTGGGTGTTATTACACTTATCACACGGGTAGTTTTTTCTTCAAATTATTTTGCGGGGAGGGAGGAGGAGACAAAATATTGAACCAAGCATCTGTAACAGTTATAGGATGGTTTGGATATGTTAAATGGGATGCCCTTGAGTGGGCTCAGAATCTTCTCAAAGAATGACCTAGAAGGAATGGGCTGTAAAGGAAGAGTGGCCATGCTTGGTGCCACTGCGGTAGGCATGCTTTGGGTGACTTAGAGATGAGAAGGCTTCACAGAGGATGTGGCACTTGAGTGGGGCCCTGCATTAAAGTGTTTCATGAAATAGAAAAAGGGACAAGCATTCCCATGTGATCAAACAGTAAAGGCACAGCGGGTATGTCATGTCCAAGGATCACAAATAGTTCAGGGCTGCCGAAGTCTACAATCTACAGTCAGAGGTTGAAGGAAGTGGGAAAGAGCTAATCCTTGAAAGATAAATTAGGGTTTTCTGTTCTAAACTTCTGTATGCCATATTGAGAAACTATGAGTTCATTCAGTTGCCACAATGAACCATGTTGTGTTTCAAAAAATAGATCTAGCAGAAGGAAATGAGTACAGTAAAGTATCAATATCTCCACGGAGTCCAACTACAAAGCTTTCTCCTGGGTCTGTGTCCTGTAGTCTGCCTCATCTACTCAGAGTGTGGAAAAATAAGAAGTAAGGTTGGTGATGTAGAACAGGGTAGAATGGTGGCCCAGTGTGTGCAAGGTCCTGCGTTTGAGCCACAGAACTTCAGAAAGAAAGAAGAAAGAATAACGGAGTGTTTTCTTAGATATCGTATTTAAGCATCAATCCACAATAACCTCCGTCTAGTATGACATTTCTCCAAAACTGCTGCCATCTCCAAGCGATTTGTTGACTGAGACAAGGAGGGTGGTAGCTTCTAAGAGATGCTTCAATTTAATGTTAACACCTATTCTTGAGAAGAAGCTTCCAGGAAATACTAAGAGAATTAGCTACCCAGATTCTTTACCTGTAGTTCCTTTACACTTTACTGTGACTTTGAAGTTTATCAGGATTCTAGATCTTTCTTCAGAATTTTAGAGCGCCTCAGAAGGCACTGAGTAACACTGAAAGAAAAAAAAAAAACAGGGAGAGAAAAAAAGCAAAGGCCACATATGTTTTGTTCCCTAATACATTCTGTTTGGAATTAACATCTTATTGGTGAACTAAGCATAGACCTCGGTACACAGAAGCTAGCGAAATGTTGTGTCAGACGAGAAAATCACGTTCTTTATTTCTCATTCTCAATATAAACGGGTGATAAATCACCACCTAGGGGGTATATGCATTAGGGCTTCCCACATAAACTTCGCCTCCGCGTGTGTAAACATCTTCCTATCATCACAAATAATCAACATGAGAGTAGCAGATGACAGTTTAGCTTTCCCCAGAATGTTTATCGTGCTTTTTTAAACTGTTTATAGGAGAGACTGAACTATAAATGTCTTTCAGGAGGTGGGTAGACCCATATGGCTCAGAGGGCTTTTCTGTGAGAAAATGTTTGGTTAAATTTTAGGCAACACATGGCCCTTCCATAGCCATTGTTTGTCATTTCAAACATTGCTGTTGATATTCGACTCCTAAAACAAATAACGCCACCCTAAAACATTTATAATAACTTAAGAAACAAGGCTCATCTTAGCCCTGCCAGGAGCCAGCTGTGAGCTCTTCAGCCCATCCTGGCTCAGCTGTGGCTCAGGAAGACAGGTTTGTCCATCCCTGCCTAGTAGGACTGTGGGGCGGGGCTTCGTTCTCATCTTGAGGGGAAAACCTTGGATGTGATCCACATTCAGTTCTGCCCACCTGAGGTTTTGCAGTCTGAAAATTCTCTATGTGGCCCAGGGGCGGGGGAGGGGGGAGAATGGGGAAGTCTGCATGTTCGGTAGCCTGGGTAGGGCTGATTTCAGAAGCATAAAGCAATACCTTGGAAGTGAGTCCCGTCCAGCCTGGGTCTCAACGAGTTAATGGAATAGACAACATTGCCTTGAAAGCAGCCATCAGGTTAGCTCGCACAGAGCGTTTCTTGCTTTGTCCAAGCTCAAGTAGTAGTGAAGGAGATTAGCCAAAAAGAGGCAGACCCGGCCCCAAAGCTTCTGCGTTCTCTCTAGTTCATTTTCACGATGGAAATAAAGTTTATCTGTGTTAAGCCTTCACAGAATCACAGAAGCAAAGACTTAAGCAAGAACTTAAGCAAGAAAAAGAGAAACTTTTTGAATAAGTATTTATCTATATTGATGGCATAATACCTTAAGAATAATAAGTTTCAAATGTTTTTGCTTGGAGTTTATTGAGTAGAACAATAAAAATTAAATCCTTTGTGCTTTTTCCTTAACTAACTGTTTTGGCTTTTCTGATTTGATTTCAGTCGGAAGCACTCTATACTCAAAGGCAAGTGCATTCAAGCCCCCTCCCCTCATTTCTTCATGTTTGAAAGGGTCGATTCCATACGTTTACAGTAAATGAGGGAGCCCACTTGTGCCAGCAGAGATGGATGGGTGGTGGTGGGGCTGAGGTGAGGCATTTTCCCACCAGAGGTGTGAACAAGTACTCCGGAGGCACAGACAAGAGAGAAATCTCCCTTCTGATGGCTGAGGAGACCAGAGCAGAGAGGACTCCATAGGACTGGCTTTTGTGTAGCCTTGATAGATCAGTTTGGTCTCACAAGGAAAAGTGTGATGAGAGAAGGCAGACAGCAGGAAGAACAGGAAGGCCACCCATTCCTGCACCCACTCTTTCCTGTCTGGATGTAAGGAGAGGATATGCATGTGCCTCTCTTTTTCTATTTCACTTCTTCCTTTCTTCTTTTCTCCGTCTATGGGAAACTAGAACTCCACACCTTGTATTGAAAAAGTGGCTTTTTGTTTGCCCCAGTACCCTAAATGGGGTGCTATCTTCTGCCTAAATAGCTTTTGGCAATCTCCAGGGTTATTTTGTTTGCAGACATTGGAGGGCTACTGGCAGAGGCAGGGGTGCACATGGTAGGCATTGTGCCATCTCACACCATAGCTCATGTCCTGCAGATAATCAGGCAAGTGAAAGGCTTCTTTATAATCACTTAATCACGTCAGTCGTCTATGTAACATGATTTTTTTTTTTTGAGGCAGGGTTTCTCAACAGTCTTAGCTGTCCTGGAACTCACTTTGTAGACCAGGCTCTGCCTCCTGAGATGATTTTTATAATCTCCTAGGCATTGACATTTTAGATACCCAGCTCCCATATGAATGTGAATAAAATGCATTTTGACTTGGAAACTTGTGCCTATCAAAAACCTTTCATAGTGTGCTGTTGTCACAGAATTACACATCTTCCCAAGACTTGAGTAAATCACATTGCTCCCACAGCTTATGTCATTTAATTGTCGATACAATGCAAGAATGTAGATGTCGTCCCAGAAAAATGGAAGCATCAGGCTGTTTCCCTGGTTGCTTCTGGAGCCAGCTGGTGAAGCTTGTGTCTCCTGCATCTCACTGTAGATGACTGGTAAAGCATGCACCGTGTGGTTTGCCTACATCCTCTAGCAGGGCCTTCTTCCTGCACGCTGGCTTCATGATTTTGGGGAAGTGTTTAACATCTCTGAGCTTATTTCCTGATCTATAATATGGTAATAATACTGGTACTTCACCTGTAAATATCAAAGAGCATTGAGGGACCTGTGGATAGATGCAAGGCTCCATCCTAGAACCTTGCCTCCATCCTATATAAGGTTCCTCTTCCTCCACAGCCTTGCCAACATTTGCCGTCTTTTTTTTTTTTGTCACAAACATGCTGACTGGAGAGATATAGTATCTCAAATGGTTTTAATATGGATTTCCTTGATGACTAAAGAGTTAAACATTTTTTTAATGTTTAACTTTTTTTAAAAAAAAACTCATTGGCATTTTGTGCCTCTTCCTTTGAGAACAGCCCTTTCACTTCATTAACCCATTTATTGATCGGCATCTTCGTGATGGGTGTTTAATTTTTGCAGTTCTCTCTGTGTTCTAGGTGTCAATTACCATAGGAAGTGTAGCTGGCAAATAGTTTTCTCCAGTTCTGCAGACTGTCTTCTCACTCTCTGGCTGCATGGAAACATTTTCATTTCATGTGGTCCCGTGTGTCAGTTCTGGGGATGACTTCCTGTGCTGTTGGATTCTAGTCCAGGAGGCTCTTGCCTCCACTTCTAGCTTTGGGTGTTTCCCTCTCATGTTTTCTTCTACCGGTAGCTTCACTTCTGGTTTTAAATTAAGGACTTTGATCTATTTTGAATTGATTTTTGCACAGGATGAGGGAGATGCATCTAGTTTTCCTCTTCTGCAGGAGGATCTCGAAGTTTTCCCTGAACTGTCGGGTGGACAGGCTGTCTTTTCTTCCAAGGTGTGTTCCTGATGCCCTTCTCAAATACGAGATGACTGTGGCTGTGGGAGTTTATTTCTGAGTCAGTTTCTTCAAGGCAGTCTTATGCGTGTATACGGTAAAGACTGCGCAGCACCATTACTGGGAACTGAAGGCGAAGAGCATCTGTCATCAGACCCGCTATCTTTTCAACAGATGTCTCCCGGATACTCACAGCTGCTGGGAGAAATAATGACCAGACTAGTTTCCTCTGGGCTTACTTACATCAGGTTGCAGTGTCAAATGTTGTAAAATATTTGTGGATGTCTGTGCCATTGTAGAAGACAGGGATCTCATTCTTACTCTTAATCATTATTCCTTAATTATTTTTAAAAATATTTATTATTTTATTCTTATTTTTAATCTTTTTTTCTTTTTGAGGGAGATATCTGAGAATTCTTAAGTTATATTTGTAGATAAATAATAGCATCTATGAATTTTACTTCAGAAGGGCTCACCTTAAGCCTCACTAACTTTTATAAAGCAAGTCTGATGAGATTGGAGACGGCTAACGTGTGGCCTTTGAAAATTGTGTGGGTTGTTATTGACACGTGTCACTCCATTTGGTACTTATCAAAATCCTGTGAGGAAAAAAACCCTTCAGTTCATAGAGAGGAAAATGCAGGAACACCTGAACGCTCCTCAAACCTTCGATCATGCTGACTGAAAGAACGAGTTTGACCGAAGCCTTATGAAAAGAGCCCTCCTTCCATTTTTTTTTATTTTGTTTATACACCCCACACACACACCATGGCAACCTGAGCTTCACAGGTGATGGCCTAAAGTTAAACTTTAAACCTGTAGGAAAAAAGGCACCATGACAGGAGTGAGCAATTGCCCATAGGAAGGTGTCTTTGTAAACTGTGCTATTGCTATTTTAAGCGGCTTCATCTCTGCATCCCTTGCTAACCAAACCTTCTTTAATAGCTAGTAATATTTTCTCTGAAGATGCCTTCCCATAGAAGAAATTATTAAAAATTTTACTGACTTAATCAGCTTTTAAAAAATATCTATGTTGCCAGGTGGTGGTGGTACAGACCTTTAATCCCAGCACTTGGGAGGCAGAGGCAGGTAGATCTCTGTGAGTTCAGGTCCAGCCTGGTCTACAGAGTGAGTTCCAGGGCTGTAACACAGAAAAACCCTGTCTCAAAAAACAAACAAACAAACAAGAAACCTATGTCTTACCAACCTGCCCAGACATGAGCTGAACAGGGTGACGGGAAAAGGCCCCAGGGACTTAACACCACACAAACAACTCTAGGACAGTGAGGAAAGCTGAGAGTGGGAGAAGCGTCATTTCCCAGGGGAGAGCACACCCATTGGCTGACAATGGTCAGCCTTGAAAGCATTCCTACGAGTAACCTTACATAGACTGGACAGATTAGATTTAGGAATACCCAAGTCTATACATATATGCATATGATTACCTTTAATGAAAAACAGACCATGGATTTAAAGGACAGTGGAGTAGATGGGAGAGTTTGGAGGGGAGGAGGAAGAGGGAGAAATATTGCACCTGCTAACCTCCTAGTAAAACTCTGACCTGAATAATCACACATGGAATTGAATGAAATGTATGCCCTGGTAATGCTGAATCATGTATGGGCAGTGGGTATACAGCTGTTCTGCTGAACTTGGATTGCACTGTCTAAGCTGATGAGGACAACTGACCAGGTCTCTTCCTTGAATAAACACACATACTTAAAAATAAAAAAGTGTGCGTGTGTGTTGTGTGTCCTTGGTCTTGGTTTCCAATAAGACACACTGCAAATTCTGGTGGCCAGGATGGCTCTAAAAGAAGGGAGAAAGGAGCAAAACATAAGTCCAGGCCCTGACATCCCTTGACAAGACAGCATAACTGACTTTGTTCTTTGATTCTCAATATTTCCCTTTGTTTGGCTGTGAAACTGCAGGGAAGTTGAGTTCATAATGGTGCGAGCACCACACCTACCTGCCAGGTAGTGCTCCTTGCCTAGTGAGTGCTATTTACATGTCTAGAAAACAAAAGATTTGTGCCCTATCAAGAAACTCTCCACTTCTGAAATTCAGTCCCCAAAGAGCAATTCCAAACTTTCTCCCATGGAATCAATCGAGTCCCTGCTGATCATCAGCTAACTCTTCAAACTCTGGGGCTTTCACCGCAGCCCTTCCTGAGCCCCCACATAATGACACACTGCTAATTTCAATAACTTCACTAATAAATTATATTTCCAAGTTGAATCAAAACAACAATGTGCCAAGCACTGCTCAAGACAAGAGATAGGAAGAAATCCTGCAAAAGCAGGCAAAAGACGTTTTGAAAAATCAAGAAGCAATCACCACATTGCATTCCTTGATTTCAACAGCAATTATGTTAATAATCATAAGAGACGGGCAATCAAAGCAGAGGCGCAATCAGCAGGATTGTGATGTATTCCTTTTCACCTCTTGACAGATGCAGCAGTGAAGCCCTGGAACCCCACTTAGGACCAACGCCTTTCACTCTACTAACCGTTTTACTGGGTGACATTCCTTACTGGGAAAATTGCTTCAGATTGTCTTCGAGTAGTTATGCTTTTCAAAATGTAGGATACTTTTCAATGTCTACGACTCAGAATTTCCCCATTCAGAACAAGAAAACAATTCTGTAAGTGAAATAAAAAATGTGTCTTGGGCAACTCTATTCCGCAAAAATCAAACAATGTGTTTTAACCTATTATCAGTAGTATTTGATTATTTACCTTTCTTTTCACACCTGTTCCCTCTCTTTATAAAAGAGATTCTGTTGTTTGGGGGGATTTTGTTTGTTTGTTTGAAGCTCCTGAGAAGAAAACACTTGCTAATTGATAAGTGAAAATAAATGCCTTTCTCTCACAGCTTTGTCTCTCTCCATAGCTACTGTGTCACGGTGAAACATCCTTACATAGTGTTTGTATTGATTGGCTCATATGATCCTAAGTGGCTCAGAGAGCATCCATATGTCTGCCAGACACTGTCCCATCTACAAAATATGTCATAACATATAAATGCTTTTGTGTTTATCATTGGTTCCTCCCCTTCTTGTTTTAGGTCTTTGCTGAAGGCCATATCAACATCATTACTGAATTTTCTCACCCACACAGTACCAAGTTGAGTACTGACCTTCTTAAAAATAGGAGGAATTACACACATACATTCATACTTTCTATCCTACTTTCATTTCTGTTATTGAATTTAAATTTTTAACTTTTAGGATTTTGTACATGACTACTGTATTTACATCATTTCTACCTTTCCCTTTCCTAATTCCAACTTCTGTGTCTCTTCTAAGCTGTTTCAAATTCATAACCTCTTTTTCTTTATATAAATATATAGAGAGACAGGCAGACAGACAGATAGATATAGAGATAGAGATAGAGATAGAGATAGAGATAGAGATAGAGATAGAGATATATAACCTTCTCGGTCTATTTACTGATGCCCATATGTATATGTGTTTAGGGCTGACCATTTGGGATTGGAAAATGTCAGAGAGATAGGAACTGTAGAAGACTGAATGCCCATTTCTTAACAGCCATAGATTCCTGTGGCTCTTCATGAAGGGATGGGGGCTTGTTAGATTTCCACCATTCACATTGGTGTGTCAATTTGACCTGTCATTGTGCTGGTCTTGTCTAGGTAAATAAATTGTTGAGCTGTAATGGGTGCAGGTTCCCTGTCATTATTGAAGATATAATTTCCTAGCAACTGTACTGGTATCTGACTCTAATATTTCTGTGGTGTTTCCTGAGCATTAGATACATGGGTTGTGTGTCAATTGGGTCTGGGCATCCAGAGTCAGCTCTGTTCTTCAATTTGACCAGTTGTGGCCTTCTGTAATAGTATCTGTCTACTGACAAAAAAGGAAGATTCTTTGGTGAGAGGTAAGAGCCAGCCATACCTATTACTGGATATATGATAGAGATTTAGGATATAGTTAGCAGTTGCACTAGTTTAGAAAAATGGCAGTGGTAGGTTTGCCTCAAGGATCCGTGACTTCACCAGATTGCTGGTGAGGTTTGCAGTACCAAGCATACCTCCTTTCCTATTGAGCAGGCCTTGAATACAATTGGATGACCTTTAGGTATCCCCAGGATGTAAAGGCTATTATTGAATATTTGTGGATGGATAGTTGTCCATGTTGGTCACTGTTGCGGTCCATAGGTGTCACAGATGGGTAAGATCCTTGATGCTTTTTCTCTCTTGGCCTCTCAAATTACACCCTAGGATTCTATGAGGGATAGTCCTCAGGGAGGTTGTTTCCATGTCAATTTTAGATTGATTAGTCCAAATCCTGGATACAAGGTGTGTGGTATCTTCAGCAGTAGGGTTTTGCCTTGATGTATTAGGAGGCAAACAAGGGCAATGACAACATTGTTTATTGTTTTGGGGAGTCTCTTAGACTGCTCTGACCAACAACATGAAGAGAAGCGACCCATGCCTGGCATTGGAGTTTTTATTAAAGAGTCTAAGTCTCCTAGAAGGGGGGTTGTTATCATCCTAAGTACCTAACTTCATTTCATGTGTGTGTGTGTGTGTGTATCTTTAACATCATTTATACCAACTATATGTGTGTGTGTGTTTAACATTATTTATACCTTCTTCCTCTCTCTCCTTCTGTGTTGCCCTCAATCCTGTCCCCCTTTTGAAGGTCTTCCCCTTCTGCAGTTAACCCTTTTAAAGCACTTATGTCCCACTACCCTTCTCTAGACTTCTCACCTCATCACAGTCTAGTGTCTGCTGTTACTCCAGGTTATACACTCACATTTAAATTCAGAACTAGGATCCACAAATAGAGAACACGGGCATATATCATTCTTGGTCTGGGTTATATCACTTAGTATAATTATTTATTAGTGCCATACATGTATTAGCTGCAGATTTTATTATTTCATTTTTCTTTACAGCTTTGAACAGAATTTCATTGTGTATATGTACCATGTTTTCATTATCCATTCATCAATTGAAGGTCATTTAGTTTTGTTTTTATTGTTATTTTTTCCCCTAGCTTTGGGGAACAGAGCAGTAATGAACATGGCTGAGCAAGCATCTGTTAAACAAGACATTGAGTCCTTTGGGTATAGGCTAATGCAGTGTTTCTCAACCTTTCTGATACTGCAGCCCTTTAATGCAATTCATCATGGTCTGTTGACAACAACCATGAAATTACTTTCCTTGTGACTTCATAACTGTAATTTTGCTACTGTTGTAAATTTTGATGCAAATATCTGATATGCAGATGGTCTTAGGAGACCCCCATGAAAGGGTTGTTCATCCTCCAAATGGGTAATGACCCACTGTGCTAATGAGTCGTATAGCTAGGTCATGAGGTAGATTTCTTTTAAATATTTTTTTTTCTATTTCTGTGAAGAATGTTTAGGAATTTCGATTGGGACTGCACTAAACCTGTAAGTTGATTTTGGTAGGATGACCTTTTTCACAATATTAAGACCACTAATTCGTGAGTATAGAGGGTCTTTCCAAATCTCCTAGTGTCATTCTCAACATTGTTCTTCAGAGATTTGATATTAAATAAATATGAAAACACAACCCATGAATATTTCTGGGCCATATTAAAAGCAGTCCTCACAGAGAAGGTTAAAGTTCCTAGCACCCACAATGAAAAGTAGAAAGAGCAAAAATAAATAACCCAAGTGTGTAACTCAGAAATTTGGAAAAACAAGATGAAACTAAACCAAAATTCAATAGAAGCCAAGAATTGATAAAAATCAGAAAATTCATGAAATAGAAACAAAGAAAACAATACAAGGAAACAGTGAATCTAAGAGTTGGGTCTTTAGGAAGATCAAGCAAGCTCAACAAACATTTGACCAATTAACCAAAAGGAAAAAAAATGACCCAAATTAATAGAATTGGAGATGAACAAGGAAATATTACAATAAGCAAAAAACATATCCAGGTGGCTAGGAGGAAATACTAAAAATATTTACTACATTAAATTAGAAATTGTTTTTAAAGATGTGTTTATAGATTTACAAAAACTACCAAAGTTAAACCAAAATGAGGTCAACTACTTAGACTCATAACAAATAAGAAAGTAGTAATAAAAAGCCTTCAAGCTTAAAAAAATAAAAAATATAACAGTTACAGTCAGACAGATTCACAGCAGAATTTCAGTGAACTTCCAAAGAAGAGCTGCAATCCATACTTATTAAAATATCCAAAGAAATAGAAACAGAACACTTCCAAACTCCTTCTATGAAGCCAATATTGCTCTAAGGCCAAAACCAGGTAAAGACATAGAAAACAACAAACAAGCGAAAGAACAGAATAGGCCTCTATCCCCAGTGAACATAACCATAAAGATCCTCAAGAAAACACTTGCAAACTGAATCTTGCACATCATAAAGATCATTCCCAATACTCAAGTTGACTTTATCCTGGAGATAGAGAGATGATTCAATATAAGTCAAGAAATAATTACAATATTCTTAAAGACAAGTCAAATGATCATCTTAATAGGTGAACAAAAGACCTTTGACAAAGTGCAACATGCGTTCATGATAAAATTCATCGATAGAGTAGGAATCGAGGAAGCCTATTTCAACATAATAAAATAATGTATATGTATGTGTGTTTATATATGTGTATATACACTTATATGTATATGCATGAATATATATGTATGTACATAAATATATTCACATATATTTATGTATTTATCAGCCAACAACCAGCATTTATCCTGAATACAGAAAAAGTCAGGGCTACCCAATTAAAATAAGGAACAAAACAGAGCTGCTCACCATCCCCACTCCTTCCAACACAGTGCTGGAAGTGCTCAGTCCTTGAGCAATAAAGGAGGAGAATGAAATTAAAAGGGTACAAACAGGGTGAGTAAAAAAGTCAAATTATCCCCCATTTACATACAGATGTGATGCTGTACATTGGAGGTCCCAAAAATACCACCACAAAACTTTTAAAAATGATCAAGAATGTCAGCAAAGTGGCAAGATACAAAATCAACATAGGAAATTCAGTAGCATTTCTATACATTAATAAGGAACATACCAAGAAATAAATCATAGAAACACTGCCATTTACGTACCCTGAAACAAACAAACAAAAAATGCAAGAATAAACCTAGCCAAGGAGGTGGGAGAGCCCTGCACTAGCTACTCTTTATAAAAAGGTTTACCATGGTTCTTCTTAAAATGACTAACAGAAAGGAAAGATTTCTTCTTTAATCTTGGCTTTGGAACAGAATGCCTCAGTGTCGTTTATAGGAATGGATATTGGCCTAAACACCTGCTCCCAGGACTTGGCATACTCGTTAAGGAACTCCACGATTTCATTTTGGAAATCCATTTGGTTTCGTTGTGAGATTTTTCTTATCAAAACAAAGTCCAGTTAGAGAAGGGAGCGTCTAGCTAGTGCATGTATGTACAGAGGTGATGTATGCGTGCATGCTAATGATGAACTAACAAGGTTCATGTGTGTGCCTGCTCTCCATAGAAGATGTTGACCTCCAGTGTGCAGAGATAGTGTGACAAGAGATATTACCCTGATTGCTTGAATTTCAAAAACTGGGATTTAACCAATCACTCACCAAGAAAAGCTAATTAAGTCCTTCCATGTGTCTACCATCTTACCTTTTCTCTCTAAAGGTTTTGCTTTATAAACTTGAGTTTGTTTCCATCATGTATTCCTCTTTCTGTCTCCGTGGGACCACAGCAGAGAAAGTCATTATGACTGCTTTTTCTGCCTTCTCCCAGAAGTCATTACAAAAAATTAGCAGTATTGTTAATGGAGTTTGACTAATTCGGATAATTAACCATTACCAAGAAATTTATATTCATTCTGGAGTGTGTTTGTTGTCCCAAATACAACTACAGTGGAGGGCAGAATGAGACAAACTTTCTAGTAGACAAAACTAGCAGATGTCTCTCTTGGTTTTCTTTCTATTTTGCAGCTAGTCATCTTCTTTTCTTTGACGGTCTCTTGGCAGCCCTTAATCTCTCTACTCATTGCATGTAGCTGGATGGCTTCATTCATTTTATACATACTGATGGCACCCCAACACCTTAGTTTGAATTCCTGTCTCCCAGAATTCAAGACCCACAGATTCAATTCGTCCCTTGACATAGGTGTCAAGAGGCAGCAATACCTTGATGCTGGCAACAGGATTCTAGGCACTGCCTTCAGCTAGCTCTTCTCTTGGTCTTCCTCATCTTAGTAGGCACTGTCGGTATGAACCGTAGCTGCTCAAGTCAGATACCTAGGGATCGCTCCTTTCTGCCTCACTACTTTCCCAACCCCATATTCTGTAATGTCTGACTCCAATATAACTGCTTCTCCTTAGTCCAAGTCATACTCTCTTGGCTGCTTTTAGAAGTCACTTTTTTTTTGTTTTGTGTTTATTCCTTCCAATGAAGTTACTTAGAGTATCCAGTGTGATGTCTTTGAAACCTAGAAAGATCATGTCGTTTCCAGTTTTGAAACTTTGAACTCGCTTTTCACCTTGTTTAGAATAAAATCAGAATTCCCTTTTCTGCTCTTACTTGGTCTGAGTTTCTGCCACTCCACTGTCTATTACACCTAAAAGCCACCGCCCCTATTTATTGCTCTTCACAAGCTCATTCAGACCACAGGACTTTTGTTTGGTAGCCCCGCCCCGCCC
>LOEQ01006860.1:179725-198382 GCA_001685075.1 Bramus lutescens | reverse complement strand
ACCAGAGAGTTTAGGGGGTTGAGGAATGTTTGTGCTCCCTTTCCGCGGCTTCTGGCAGCCAGTCAGGAACACACTTACCCCTCCGATGGATCTTCTGGTACATAGAATTTGGATTTTGAAGGTCACTGTGTTTCCAGTGTCATTCACAGATACAGTTTTGAAGCTTTGGACATATGGCCCCACACAAAGAAACGGAAATGCTTTCAAATGTATTCTTTCACTGTGGGTGTAGACACTGAGCTGCTCTACCGGTTGGGACTAATGCTATAATTCAGTTGGTGTCTTATTCACAATCTGGAAGTGGCCACATGCATCTCCACTTTAAGTGTGACCTAGGGCATGGGTGTTTGTGAGGGAACTGAGGTTCCTAAAGACAGCTTTCAATGCTTAGAGGGGAAAGTGAGATTTATAATTCTTGGTATGGCTCAATCAGTAAATGATATGGCATCAAAGATTCAGTAAAAGTTATTCTATGTGTTTAGACTTAGGTGGCTGAAGAAGTAATTGCTGCTGCCATGCACCCATTAAAAAAGAGAATGTTCCTCCTACCCACCAGCCTGTGATCCTTATGTAGTTTTGTTGGAAACTGTTTTGTTCTGGAATATACTTCAATGAGCTCCTAATCCCCTAATTAAACAGTTCTTCTGGATTATCCAAATACATGGTGTGGGAGGGAGTGTTTTACAAGGTTTTCCTTTAATAAATCCCATTGAGCTCCAACTGAAGTCTAATTAGTCCCTTTGATTGGTGTGCTGTACACAAGTTTACTAAAGCCAACGTCTGATAGATACTCAAGGGTCCTCACTCTGCTGAGAGCTTCAACCCTTGGTTTTTGGCAGCTGTTATTCACAGAGACAGATGGTGAATGGGCCCATCATCACAATGACCTGTGTACCTGGAAGAAGAGAGAAAACAAATGCTCAAAGCGAGACTATCAATTAGCTTGCTAGAAAGTGACTCTGAGTTAAGTGAGGCTTATTTTCAAATTTCAGCCCTGGGTTACTTTACAAAACTTAATTTGCACAGAAGTGTACATCTGTGAGGTACTCTGGCTTGCCCCTTTTACTTGTTCTGTGCATCTGTGTTGGCTGGGTTTCTCAGCTCTGTTTCCGAACACCTGGCACCAACAACTGAAACCAGGAAGGGTTAATTCTGGCTCACAGTTCCAGGGGCTTCTGTCTGTGGTCACTTAGCTGTGCTGCTTCTGAGCCATGGTGAGACATCATGGGAAGAAGCATGTGATGGAGGCAAATTTGTTTATTTCACAGTGGGAGTTGTAAATTGAGACCATGGTGAGCTTCCCTTCCACCTCAGTCAAAAGCCCTAGAATTAAAAACAACAGCAACAACAAATACTGGACGGGAAACCTTACGCACGATGAGTAGGAATGTAAATTAGGGCTAATAAGTATGGGTGTTGCTGAAAAAACTAAGACAAGAACCAACATACAATCCAGCTCTACAATTCCTGGGGATATACCTGGGGAGGTCTAAGGCAGTGGGCCCCAGAGGGACTTGTACATCTATTCTTACTGCATTGTTCACAATCATCAAGAGAAGGAGCCAACCCAAGTGTCCATCAACACATCACTGAATAAAGAAAATGTGCCCAATGGAGTTTTATCCATCCATACATCCTTAAATTAAAATAGGTAATTTGCAGAGAAAGAATGCATGGAGCTGGAGAACATCATATTAACCAAAGAAGCAAGACTCAGAAACACAAGTAGCATGTTTTCTCCCGTTGGTAGGATCTAGATATCATATCATATACATGGCAAAGAAAACAGAGGGAGATTATTTGGAAAAGGAAAGCGGACCAACATGAAGGGGGAGAGTGCAGATCAGGGTACGGTATTGGAGTAAATGTGTTTAAAATATATTATCTACTTGTATGGCAATGTCATGAGATGCATCACTTTGTACAGTGAATATGCATTGATATAATTTTTTAAAAAGAAGAAATGTGTGTGTCCAGGATATGGCACAATAGCTCTGCATTTAGTTGAATGTTCAGAGCTGCCAGTGACCACATTCATGCCTTCTGAATAAACAGACTTTCTTGTCCCCTCTAGGTGACATGTGAAGTCTCTATAATGTTGGTAGTTTTCAGGTTGGCCAAGAATGGAGAAGCTGTTATTATAAGATTGAAGTACACCAAAGAAAATTCCAAGAGCTCATATAGAAAGATGGGAGGAGGGGCTCCCAGCATCTTTAGATTTGAATAAGATATCAAGACTTTGGTTCTGGACACACACACACACACACACACACACACACACACACACATCAATCCAGGAATGTAATTAGTTGCTCTGGTGATGAAAAATGTGTTAAAACCAACAAGTAGTAAAAAAAATGTGCTGTGGGACAATGGTCTTTTACCCTGTCTCTTGTATTATTTTAATAAAATGCTGATTGGCTAGCAGCCAGGCAGGAAGTATAGGTGGGGCGATCAGGGAGGAAATAGAGATGAGGCAACAAGAGCAGGAAAATTCTGGGAAGAGGAAAGAGTCAGTCTCTAGTCATCATCCAGTCACAGAGGAAGCCAGACACAGAGGAAGTAAGATGAGAACACCTCACTCATAAAGGTACCAAGCCACATGGCTAATACAGACAAGAATTATGAACCAATTTAAGATGTAAGAATTAGTTAATAAGAAGCCTGAGCTAAAAAGCCAACCTGTTTGTAATTAATGTAGACCTCTGTGTGTTTCTTTGGGACTTAATGGCTGCGGGACCGAGTAAGACAGAAACCTCAGTCAACAAAAATGCCTGCCACAAGAAAAGTTTTTCCTCCTTTAACTTAATGAAATGTTCAAATGTACCATTTAAATTCAGATGTGAAAAATACATGTCTTTTTCAACAAATAACAGGCCATATAAAATGGATATACTCTAAAGTTAAGGGATCCAGATGTTCAGTGTTTCCAAGTTACTAAAGATCTTCACAATTGGTTTTATCATTGCCTGGTTCATTTTCTCCATTTATTGCTGATAAGATAGTTACATTTGGACAAATTTGGGATTCTTATCATTAAAATAGAGAATTAGAACTTCTGGTTAATGAGTAATCCTTGATTGGAGAGTCAACAGTGACACTTACAAAGCAGAAGTAGTATTGGAGAAGACAATTCCGAGATTGCACATGGCACATGAAAGACTTTGATGGGTTCCTTAGCGCTGTCACTTGTTGAAGAGAGGGACTGGATTAGATTAGACAGAAGAGCCTCACTTACAGACCCAAAGGTGTCAGCTCCAGTTGAGTTAGTCCACGAGGAGCTCTGGGGTGAGAATGGCCCTTCAGCTATGTCCTGGTTTAGCTAGGCTTTTATACCACCATATCAGTCACTCTATGTCTGTCACCCTGGGTGCCATGACCCTGGGCAAGGCACCTTACCCTAGGAGAGACCGGTAGCTAGAGTCTTTCTTCTAATAGCACTCTCCCAGCAACAGGAAACAATTCTTTACTGTAGAGGAGTGAGCATATGTGATAGTGTGTGTGTGTGTGTGTGTGTGAGAGAGAGAGAGAGAGAGAGAGACACAGAGAGAGAGAGAGACAGAGAGAGAGAGGAGAGCATTGCTAACTCTCATTAGACTGATAAAGGGGTTTTAACTGCTGTCTTGTTTGTGTGGCTGAACCTGGATGGAATAATGAACACTAAACAAAAGATGGCAGTATAATTCTAATTTTGATGTGGTTTTATACAGCTCAAATTTCAGCAGTGAGAAAGTAGAATGATCTTATTGTCTTAATAATGAAAAACGGTAAGAGAAACAAGGTGCTGTTTTCAAATTTTCCTCTCACAACAGAAATACTTTGAAGAGGTGAAATGCAGGTGTGTGTGTGTGTGTGTGTGTGTGTGTGTGCACTGTGGTATGTATCTGTGTGTGTGCACATGCAGTACATGTTGGCATTGACAGACGAGGAGCTATCAGATGGCAAAGCTGCCTCGGTCCTTTTTTGTATCTCTCCCTCCCCTCCTTCCTTCTCTAAATCTCTCCCCTGTCTCCTCTTCTTCATGAATTCCTAAATGCCAGAGTCCACTCTTTAGGCTCTGCATGGGAAGTTTTGATGGATTAAGGAAATGAAACCCCTATGCACCTTGCAAAGTTTAAGTACCAAGGCTGTTAGAAATGCAGCCTAGAGATTAAGAAATAATTGAAGATGCTGGGGATGTGGACTAAGTCTCAGAAAGTGGCAGTTAGCACTGTGTTTGAGAAGCAGTTACAGCAGAGGGGTGAGCTCATTCACCTAGGGTCACAATTGGGTCTCTATCTGCTCTGTACTGTTTCTCAGATGCTTGGAACTCAGACAAAGGACTGAGGCCTCCTCCTGTGCCTTGAAATGCCCCCTTAGGTCTCCTTGATGAGTGGCAACCAACAATTCCAAGTGGCTGGGATGAACTCATGGCATGTTACAGGGCGTGGTAACAGTCTTAGTTAGGGATTTATTGCCACGAAGAGACACCATGACCACGGCAACTCTCACAAAGAAAACATGTAATTGGGCTCACTAGTAGTTTCAGAGGGTCAGTCCGTTCTCATCATGATGGGGAGCATGATGTCATACAGGCAGACATGGTAGTGGAGCCAGGAGTGCTGCATCTTGCAGGCAACAGAAAGTTGACTGACACACTGGGTGGTACCCTGAGCATAGGAAACCTCAGAGCCTGGTCCTACAGTGACACACTTCCTCCAACAAGGTCACACCCACTCCAGCAAAGCCACACCTCCTAATAGTGCCAATCCCTAGGAGATTATGGGTGCCAATTACGTTTAAACTACCACAGTAAACGCTAACAATGAAAAAAATGGTTTGCAAAAGTTCTTGAAAATGTATATTATGTTTGATCTTGACCTATCTGTCAAGGGAGCGAAGATGAACACAATGTCTTCATGGAACTCATGAGATGGGGGCACATGCCAGACATGAAATCAGAGCATGTGGTCCTAATATTGAAATACAGACACAGATTATGGGAGAACAAGGAAGGGACAAAATTCTGTGGTGATGGGAACAAGCATGGGGAATGTTCCTGGGGGATGCTTCTATTTTAAGTGTAATATTTTATCGATTCTTTGGAATTTTCACATCCTGCACCCCAATCCCACTCGCTTTCTTTTTCCTGTATATCTGCTGCCACCCTCATAGCACCTCCCCCCAGAAAAGAAAATTTAAAAAGAAATAAAAACATAAAATAAAAATAAGAGATAGAAACACAAATAAGAGTATTAAATCAAACAAAAACACCAAAACCACAAACACCGAAACAAAAAACAAGCAAAAAGGCAAGCAAACAAAGAAAACCACTTTGTGTCTCTGCCTGTCCTGCCTCTCCATTGCCTCTTCATTCCTCTCAGCGGCAGTGGGAGCTGCTGTGTGTCATGCAGTAGACCCTTTTGTCCAGACAGCTTTACTTGTAAATGCCGGTTGTGTAATGAGTTGTTGATCTGGTTCAAGGCCTCTGGCTTGTGGCACACCATCCATACTGGACCCTCACCGGAACTCCTCTCAGATATTCCACCGTTGCCCTGAGTCATGAAGAGTCTTTAATCTTGCTTCCATAGGATCAGGTCCTGCACGTGCTCCATCAGGTCATAGGTGAGGTAGATGTTGGGGAGAGCCAACTCAAAGCCCTGGATGTGTGTCTGGGTGGTAACTAAGTTGGTCTGACTGGACTGCCAGGACCACCCCCTCAGGTGAGGTGTGGAGCCAGATCTCCCATGGTGAGGAGTGGGACAAGCTTTTCCAAGTAAAGTGTCTGGCTCTATTTATAGGGGGTGGGGCCAGTTTGGCGTAGCCCTTCAGCACATGGTTCAACATATGGTTCACATGGTCCCCTGTGGTAACACATGCAACAGACACCAACACCCACATAGCTATAGTAGGATCATGGACCCAGACATGGCCATAAACAGTAATGTAATCCCTGGACTCCAAAATGGACCCAGATGGTGGCTCAGACCCAGGGCAGTCACACAGCCTTTGATGGTGAAGAGCCATGGACATCAGCACATACTCCGGCTGCTGTAGGGCCACAGACCCAGACATGGCCTTCAGCTGAAGCTCAGGCCCGGATATCTCTTTGGCCTCCAGTGGCAGTGCANAGGCATTTCAGATCAGGATGATGTCTGTGGTGGTATGGCCCTCAGAAATCAATGTGGCCGCATGTGGTGGCCCAGACTCTGGGTATCCTCATGGCCTTCGGTGGTAAAAGAAACCATGGATATCAACACAGACTGTAGCTGTGGCAGTGTGGTGGACCCAGACATGGCCCTTGTCAGCAGCCTGAATGTCACCATGGCCCTGGGTGCCAGTACAGAGCACTTAGATCTGTAAGACCCTGGCAGTGGCATCATGACCCTTGGATATCAACATGGCCTCAGGTGCCATCCCAGACCACAGACATCTGCATGGCTTTTGGAGGTCACATGAGTCACTGACATCAACACAGATCATGGCTGTGATAGGGCCATGGACCCAGACATGGCCCTTGGCTGCAGCTCATGTCTGAACATCTCCTTAGCCCTGGGTGGCAAGCAAGCCATCCACATCAGCCTGTTCCTCACCACCTTCACCTCTTCAGATTTGTCTCTCTCCACAGGACATGAACCATGCTGCCTTGGAGGAGATGCTTCTTAAAATGAGCCATCAGAGCATGAGTGGAGACATGGACAACTAGGTGGGAACGACGAGGAGAGAGGAAGACAGGGAAGCCAAGCCAAGATACTCGTGAGCGGGGCTTGAAAGACTTGCCAAACAATAGCATTGGAGTAGGAAGCAGAAAGGTTGTGGGGACAGATCACATGATTTCTGGTGGCCCTGATGACAGCCTGGCTGAAGCTGATCTTGAATGCAAATCTTCCACTTCGTAACCTCCTCAATACCCTACCTGTTAACATCACACTAGTGATTGAGTTTCAACAGATGAGAGACTGAACCAAGGCAAAGATTCTCGTGTTGGGCTACACCCCCAGCCTTTGATATATGCGTTTTGAGGCCCACATTTAAACCACAACAGCAGCAGGATGTGTGAACAAATGCTGGGATTTTCCCTTGATTGTCACCTAGGCTGGGTGGTCTTTCCAGCAACACAGCTCCCTACGAGTTATCCATCCTCCTAGGAGCAACTCCTCAGCCGCACTTCTGTAACTATGCTCAATGAACTCTGGCTTGCTAAATTTGGCACTGGCACGATTGCTTCTTTTAACTGTCCTGGGGTTAGGTGACACTTGGGGTGCAGCCATCCCTAAATGGACCTTTAAAATGTGGACCAATTTCAATCCTTTTACAGTGCGTGTGACTAGTTCTGTTTCTCCTCATCTTTGAGGACTGCGGAAACCATGACAACTTACATATCTTGCCAAAAATACCCCAGTGTTGAGTTGATTTGTGTCTTCATAATTATGAGTGTGATGAAGTCTGATAAAAATCTATTTATTGGGCATTAGTATTTCATGGAGTTGTATAGTTCTTCCTGATTTGTGAAACCCACCTCTCAGTGAGGAAAGTAGCCTGCCCTTCAGCAAAGGCAGAGCCAATATACTTCTACATATTTTGTATTTATTTAACTTTGTTTTTTATAGATTCGGACGAATGGTTTTACTTTCAAGGTTCTGGGTTTAAATCGGTTTTTAACTTATTTACTTTTATTTTAAAAATTGGGCATTTTGCCCATATATATATCTGTGCACCATTCATTTAGATCCACTGAAATAGGAGTTACAGGTGGATGCTAGCAACCATGAACATGCTAGGAATTGAACCCGGGTTCTTTGGTAAAGCAGCCAGGAGTTCTTAACCACTGAACCATCTCTCCTAACTGAGGTTAGGGGTTTTATGTCATGTCTGAAAAATGTTGTTCACTGCATATTATAAAACTACAGATACTCCTCAATTGACTGCAGAGTTATGCTCTTATAAGGCCCTCATAAGTTGAACATATCAACTTAGGTTGTAAATGTGTTTAATACACCTGGCCTATCAAACATTGTAGCAATGCATTACCCTGTGCACTATTGTATGCCTTCACGTTCACATGGTTGAGGAGGACCAGTGGGTTGAAGCCGCTGCCCAGCACCAAGGACAATATCATATGCCTTATCACTCACCAGTGAAAGAAGGACAATATCATATGCCTTATCACTCACCAGTGAAAGAAGGACAATATCATACGCCTTATCACTCACCAGTGAAAGAAGAAGCTTCAGCTTTGTTTCTTCTGAACATGTATCAATTTCACTTTGTTGCAAAAGAGAAAAATTATATTGAGTTATCATAAACCAGGAACTGTTTGTTAGCCCGTATTTGTCTATCATATGTATTATTCTATTTTTCTTTTTGGTATTTTGAGGGTCTCATGCAACCCAGGCTGGTCTCTTAAACACACCCTGTAGCCAAAGCTGGTCTTGGACTTACAGCCTGAATTCTGGGATTACAGGCATGTGCCAACATATCCAGCCAACTCTCTTTTAATTTTAAAATTGAATTTTTTTGGTTTTTTTGTTTAGAACAAAAACAATAAAAGAAACAAAAATTGCCAACCATTATCCCAACACCGAGACAGACAGTCACTGTTAAGAACAATTACTGAAGTTAAAAAATTACAAACTTAATGAGATTTTATAAAATTAATAGGATAGAATTTAACTATGAAACACCCATATTTCTCATGAAGAGATCCTTCAGTGTGCCTCTCCCAAGAGGTTTGCCTATCTCCAATTTCTTCTGTCCTGTCAAACAGAAGTGTAATTATAGAATATGGGAAGGAAAGAGAAGATAAAATTCTCAAACACTGAGTTGGCACAGGATGTCTCAACTCTGTGTTTAACCACTTGTCTTCAATTAAGTCAGAGTTTTATTCTCATTATTATTTGTAAGTGTACCACAATGTTTAATGAGTGTTAATGATGTTTAGTTTAATGTCTCTTAATCTGGAACTTTCTCCAAATGGCATATTAATGTGTTTAATTGGGTGAATGTAAAGGAGAAATGAATGTTTCTAATGAATAAAAGAAAAATGTAAACTTGTGACATATAAATCTTTTGAAACTGTATGTGCTATGTTGTCTTCCACTCGAAATAAGATGAATTGTTTTTAAAATTAGAACCAAGTGCTTAAAACTACCCCTGAAAATGATCCCATCATAAGAAGCAACAAAAGAACGTAGCCGAATTCACTTTTATAAGATGCCACCCAGCAATCCCAGTGCTATTTGTTGTTAAGGCTGTCTTTTCCTGCTGGCTTGAAATGGGTGCTTTTCTGAATAGTGAAGCCTTTGGTCTATTTACAGGAACTTGACCTTGTCTCCTCTCTCACTGATCTCTACTTGATCTTTGAAGAATGTATCTACACCAGACTGTGGTTTACTTCTGTGTCAGCTGCAGGATCAGGCATTGTGTGACTCTTCGCTGTGATGACCTGCCTGGCAAAAGCAACTTAGGGGAACAAGGGTTTACTCCACCCACTATGCAGGACAAGGGTACAGTGGTTGGGGTAGGTAGGTCTCTGGTAGTAGGAGCTTGACCAGGAAGTAGAGAGCTAGCCTAAGACTGGAGACGGGATAACCTTCAAAGTCCACCCCTGACATCCCTCTAATCCCCATGCTCCCATTCTTCACAGCTTCCTCAAATGGGAATCAAGTGTTCAAACACAGGAGCCCAGGAGCTACATTGCCTGTCTCCTGATAGCCCTATGCAGAATACTTTCACAGTTTCAGTGTGTTGCCAGGCCCTCCTTTTGATTGATTCTTCTGCCCATGATGGGGGCAAGATCTCCTCTCTCCTGGTACCCGCTATATGTTCTCAGACCTGCATCACTTAACTTTTTCATTATCTTTTCGTTCATGAAACCTTTTTATTGAGAAATTCCAAGTATAATGTTCGCTCATATAAATTGTTGTATGATTTGTTACCGTGGCATAGAAGGAACTGAGAGGGTCTTAATAGCTGCTTTTAAAATCGGATCTTTGGTTCTCTGGTCTCTGTGTATAACGAATGAAGAATTGTGAGTGAAGGCAGCAGTGGAAGATACTTTTTTAAACTTTATTTTAACGTAACTATGCATAAGAGATATACTCATATTGATTAATAGGACACAATTATGTTTAACTTTTCCTGCACAGTCTTGATCAGTTACTCAGAACATAGTTTACAACAAACAACACTGAGATCTGGTTTATTTCTGTTTATCACAAATCTATGAAAGATCCTCCATCAAATGTTGTAGAAGGCAGCAGAACCCTGAGAAATACACGTTTGGTTTGCCTCAGCAAAGTAGCACTTATTATACTGTAAAGGGAGATGCTCTTTAAGAACTTGAGAAGCTTTCTGAAAACTGGGATTATAGACCCTTTTTAACACAGCCTTCCTTGCTGTGGTAAGAGGGCTTTCTACACAGTGACTATACACTAGTTCATGCTAGTCAAGGGAGAAGTGAGAAAGCATGTAAGGAATTCCAGTTTCCCTGAACACAGCACTCAGCTCAATTGTTCTAAACACCATCGAGATAAGCAACATTATCTTCATTGTGAATATGTAAATAGTCACCCAAAATGTCAGTGGATTTTAAATTCTAGGGTTTCACTTGAAGTCCAGACAAAATCTTTGCATTATATTCTCCACATTCCAGGCTTCCTAGAGATAGATATATTGGTCATTAAATATATTTCTGATTACGTTTAGAAGGGGGTAATGAATTTATCTCCCTTGTAGACAGTTGTAGTACAAAACGTGAAAGCTGTCAATGATTCATTTTCTGAAACGCAGAACCAGATGGCATTGCCTCTGGGATTGAAGAGGCTGTGATAGCACTTGTCTATCACCAGGTGGCACTGCAAGATTAGCAATGCCGTCCCTTTTGGGTTGCCGTCTACCTATGGCTGTGGATGCCTGGCTGCAGATTCAGAATCTTCCAGTAGATGGCGTTTCTCCCATACACTTTGTGTGAGTTCTGCCAGCAGAATCTGTGTTGAGTCTCTTTTGGTTAAGGAAGACCTCAGGGGATTCCATTCTTTCCAAGGTCTGGAGCTGAGCACAAGGGCCTTTTTCTACAATTGGGTGGGCTTAGTGCTAGTGGTTGGAGAGACTGTTTTCCACTGCTGTTGATCTGGTGTGAGTAGATGTGAATCGGAAGGCTGCTGGCAGGGTCACAGTGAGTCTGGTGATCCTGATGTGCTGGCGTCGAACAGCAAGAAAGTGTCCTTTACTGGGTATCCAGCTTGTAGTCGGTTTTAAGAGAGGAACTTTTGAGCAAATTATTTCATTTAGCTTTCATAGAAGTAATTCTGCAGTAAGTTCCCATTGCTGTCTCCATTTTATAGATAAATAAACTAAGCCTTGGACAGATTAAGGGACTATTCAAAAGCACAAGACAAAAATTGGTACTGTTCAAACTCCTAGGACCAGAATCCCAGAATCCTGAAAAAGAAATAAGTATATGCTTAAAATCTGTTATTTAGTAGTGACTGTGGTCATCATCAACATCCATTTTTTTTTTAAATTTTTTGAGACCGGAAATTTTTCTCTGTAGCTTTGGAGCTTGTCCTGGAACTAGTTCTTGTAGACCAGGCTGGCCTCGAACTCTCAGAGATCCACCCGCCTCTGCCTCCAGAGTGCTGGGATTAAAGGCGTGTGCCACCACCACCCAAAAACATCCATCTTTAGAGAAAAGAAAAAAACCTTTGGTACATGTAAATGTTCAAGAGAATCTTTATAAAAAAAGGGGGAGGGTAGTCGTAGATACAAAAATTGAGACTCAGGAGGGTTATACTATCCGTTCAAATGTATACCCAACAGTAATGAGCACAGCCAGGACTTAAATGAAAGTCTCTGTGACTCGGAACATTTGTTCTTTACATTAATAGACAAATAGTTACTGGAACACGAGCATTCACTCACTCAGCAACACTGACCAGCTACTCTCCAAACACCAGAGTTTGCACAGCTTCTGCTTTCCCTTAAGATTGGCAGTGTGTAAACACTCTTTAGTCATCCAGGTTGGTTTTAGAAGCATCTGTCCTAGTATGGTACCCAGCCATCATAGCCAGGCAATAGAAGCTTACTTATTAGATGGGATGGAATGAACTGATTTGATACAGCTGGATTGCTCGAAGTGATGCAGTCCTTTGGACGTTGCTTTCCAAATCTTCTGAAATCAAATTTGTTGAAAGTCATTTGATTCAATATACCCAGCACATGTTGAGTGCCTGCCATTCTAATCCCTTTGTTATTTATCTAGCTTTGGCCACACCGCCTTGCCTGCTGCCAAAAGCAGATTATACACCGTCATACAACTTTACTTTAAGATCTTACGTAAGGGCAGAAGCCTACTAGCCTCCTATTGGCAGACTGTTAAAGAAGTGACCCCAAAGGAGGCTGTAGGAAGGCAGCTTTTGAGGTTGGTTTAGCCTGTTACTTGTGTAAACTGGAGCAGCAAACATCACATTGCTGAGCACCAGTTTCCTCCTTTGTCAGATGTATTCCTTGTCTTAATAGATCTCACTAACACAAGCTCCATGGAGGCATAGTCTGAGGCCTAATTGTGTCCTTTGCAGGAGGCCTGGCACGTAGTTGGTGGTCAGTGAACAGCAAAAGGAGGGAAGTCAGTCTTTGAGATAGTTGAGGTAATTTTATTATTCCATTTAAGAAATGGAGAGTGTACTTTGTTTTCTGGCTGCCCAGGCCCAGATAGTCACACAGAAACTGTAGTTATTACAACACTGTTTGGCCAACAGCTCAGGCGTATTTCTATTAATCTATGTATTACCATGAGAGTGTGGCTTATCGGTAATGTCTGGCATCTATCTCCTTCAGCAGCTACATGGCATCTCTCTGTCTCCACCTACTCTCTCTATGTATATCTCTGTTCATATTTCCCACTTGGCTTTACTCTGCTAAGCCACTGGCCTAAACATCTTTATTCATCAACCACTAAAAACAACACATATACAGAAGGACGTCCCACATCAAGAAACCAACCAGGGGAAGGGCTGGATGGAAAAGATGTCCTGGAACTCCTACAGGATGTACTGAGGATTTTTTGATCCTGCACCTTTGCTCTTCTTACCTGCCATAAACAGGTACAAGCCATTCCAAAACCATTCCTGAGAGGGAGATGAACACACATGCTATTGCTTCACAGATAATTTAGCTCTGTGATGGCAGAGATAATGATTTTAAGTATATCTTGAAGTACCTTTTGTAGGGATGGAGGATTGCATGTGTTATTTGGCCATATCTCCCTGAGCATTCATATCAACAAGACCCGGTATCTGTTAACACCCATTTCCAGGTGTGTTACGATGATACTTTGGTTTGGGTTCTCCAGGACTAGATCTCTAGTCAAGGGTTCTAACGCAGGTAACTGGAAGATGGGTAGATAACGTGGAGGGGCAAAGTATTATGAGGAACGGCAGTCAGGCCCTTAACTCAAATTACCAAGGCAGCTGGCACAGTAGGCATCTGGTGTTTAATCAGTGTCCTGAAAAACACTGAAAAAAAAGTTTCAGCGTTGTTTTCTGGTCAACGCAGAGTGATCTAAGTTATACGTAGTCACTGAATAAGGACTCTTGTTCTCTCTCCCTCCCATGCACTTGGTGTGAGGTACTTTAAGCCTATGTATGAAATTCCATGTAGCTTCTGCCCGCCTGCATACAGATCTCTAAGAAGAAAATAGTGTTGGTGTGGTTTGTAAATAGTGAGGCATCCAAGGAGATGAGTAGAACACAGACCATGTGTGCTACACTTTAAGCCTTTAGAACCATGTCCCAATATATTCCACGTATGACTCCATGGAGTCATTGCACCCAGTAGCTACTAATGATAAAAAGATTAACTCAGGATGGAGCGTATGAACTTGACTTATATGGAGACTTCATGGCTTGTTCAAATTCCAATGAGGTCAATCCATGGTTCCTTGTCCTTCATATTGGTTGGGTTCTACAAATAACTTCTTCGTAGTCTCCACTATACCTGTTCCTAATGGGCATAGTTTCAGGGAGATCCAGGACCATAGGATATAAATTAATATAAAAGGACTTATAATTCCAATAGGCACATATCTCTGGTCACATGTACGCAGCATAGGGTATGTGGCAGATAATGTGTAGAATGTAATACATGACTTCAATCCTTTAGGAGACATAGGAAGAGTTTGGAAATTCAGACTACATACATGTGAGATAGTTAACCACGCTGGACTAAACACTAACTATTTAAAATTGAGACATAAATACAATAATGACTTTTCTAATGAGAAGAATCAATGTTAACCCAATCAGCAGGGGAAGGAAATGGGCTTGAGCTAGACATTAAAGGATTGACAAGAATTAAAGAGGACAGTTTTCCAAGTAAGTAAGCCATTGAAGGGTGAGGCGGCTGTGAGAAGGACACACTCAGAGGGTGTGAATCTTTGAAAGAAAAGCTAATGCTGAAGAAGAGCAAGAAAGCATCTGAGTGGGTCTCAGGGTTCCAGAAGGGTCTCTGGATTTAGCTTTAATCTGCCAGTTAAGTTATTTTCAAAGATTTTCCACAGTTGGGCAGTCTCTTAGTTAGGGGTTCTTTGCTGTGAAGAGACACCATGACCACAGCAACTCTTATAATGGAAAACATTTGTCTGGGGTTGGCTTACAGTGCACAGGCTTAGTCCATTATCATCATGGTTGGAAACACGGCAGCATGAAGGCAGACATAGTGTTAGAGAAGGAGCTGAGAGTTCTACATCTGGATCTGCAGGCAGCAGGAAGAGACAGATACTAAGCCTGGCTTGAGCATCTGAAATCTCAAAGCCCACCCCCAGTGATCAATTCCTTCAACAAGGCCACACCTACTCCAATAAGGCCACACCCCCTAATAGTGCCACTCCCTATGGGCCTATGGGAGTAATTTTTATTCACAACACTACAGGTGGTTGGGGAGTGGGGTGGATGCTGGGGGGATTGATTGAAGGGTATGAAAAAAATCAAAGCACATTAAATGAAAAATGTCAAAGAACTAATATAAAACCACCAAATAATCATGTCTAGATTCTGATGTAGCAATAATAACTTCTTCTTCTAGTTGGTTACAAATCCTCTGGAGTTTTGTGGCTCCACTCAAACAATTTACTCTTTGTTTTGGGATAGGCAGAAAGGCTTTAACATTTAAAAGCATGAGTTTGGTTACTTTTCCTTAAGAGGAAAAAGAAGGATCATGAGGCACCAGGTGTAGGTTTGAGTACATGCTTTGTCATTTGCTAGCAGTGGGTCTTGGATGAACCATCAGTTTTTATGAATCTGTTTTCTCATTAATAAAATCTCTAACTCTTGAAGCTTCTATGAGCACCATATACAGCTGCAAATACCAATGTTCTTCAGACCAAAAGACCCATTTATAAGAATTTACTATGATGATTATTTCTACTTGCACCGTTCAAGGAGGCCTGATTATGCCGACATGACACCGACTGGTTTATGCGCCCCAGCTGCTCTGGTACCGTTTCCCTCATCTGGGTGACCTGTTGGCTCTAAAGGAATGGCTTGCTTACCACACGGCTCTAACTGCTGCAGATTGCATGGGGTGCCTCCCCCCTCACGTAGAACACAATCTTCATCATCTCAAGAGCCAGCCAGATGCCAGATGCCACACTACATGTGCAACAGAGAGTAGCCAGGCCTGCTGTCCTGTAAAAATGTAATGGCAGGAACTTAATGTGATTAAGGCTCGGACGAGCAAGCCTCATCAAGTGACATGTTCTGAATCCCTCTATAGACATTGCTGAACAGCAGACTCGGGTTCCACTTGACTATGCATGGAGTTTCCTAAACTTGGCTGAACTTTTTATTTTTTTCTTCACTTAGACAAATAGATACACCCAAGTGAATGTGTGCTTTGGAGATACAACGCTGGGTTTCAACCATGCTTTGTAAAAATAGGCCATTTGAGAGTTACAATTTATTATCACCCTCTAAGCTTTGGTCTTTCCCACTCTCTAAATGTTGATTTTAAATTATTTTAATGGTAGGTGTTTATAGACCATAACACGATATACTATGATATATTTTGTACAATGACCAAATTAGAGTGAGCCATTACCATTTGTTTCTCCTTAAACATAACAAACATATCCCTGCATAATGTACATACTTAAGAGATTCAGTGTGGTATGTCAATGTGATATGAACTGATTGAATTAGGTCAATTAACATTTCCATCCACATAGCATTATTTTGTGTTTGGAGCCTTTGAGCTCCTTATTTCTAAATGTTCATAAGGACATAAAATAGGTATCGTGAGCGACGGTCATCACACTGTGCTGCAGGGCACTAGAACTCAGGGCTTCTATCTGTTCTCCCCGTTCTTCATCACAGCGTCTAGTGATTATTAATCTACACCCAAATTGACATTTTATAACTCTATGTATGAGACAGACATGCCATATTTGTCTTTGTCTAGCTTGTTTCAATTAGCACAGATATCTTTCAGTTCCATGTATTTTGCTACATATTACAGGGCACCAAACCACTCTCTTTTTAATTTTATTGATTCTTTGGGAATTTCACATCATGCATTCTGATCTCACTTATCTCTCTATTCCCTCAAATCTGATCTCTGGTCTTATAACCTCTCCCCAAGAGAAAACCGAATTTAAAAGAAAAACCAAACCTCAAATAAAACAGAGAAACAAAGCAAACAAACAAATAAACAAACAAGAAGAATCTTGTTGTAGAAGCTATGGTGCGGCCCATCAGGTAACAGTTTACCTCGTAGTACATTCATCTTTACTTGCAAATGTTCATCGCTATGAGTCATTGGTCTGGCTCCAGGTTTCTGGTTTCTGCTACACTAATAAGGGGCTCTCACTGGGACTTCTCTTGGATATCCTGTTGTCCTGTGTCATGGGACTCCTGCTGTTTAGGATCTGTAGGTTTCTCCTTCACGTGCTCGAACAGTTTGTAGATGAGGTGGATGTTGTGGGGAGCCAACTCATCGCCCTGGTTCTGGGTTGCTCAGCTTGTCAGCGCTCTCTGATCATCACTACCTGGGTGAGCTCTCCAGCTGACTAGGCTAGCTCACCCAACGCAGCCTTCAGCAAGGGGTGGGGCCAATTCTCCTGCTCTCAAGCTCTCGGTTCCAGTTCACCCACACTCACATCACCAGGGCCAGCTCTACTATTTTGCCCAGGTGAGGGGTGGGACCCTCTTTCCTGATTGCTATAGGGGGGACGTGGGGAGGGGGATCAGTTCTCTTGTTCTCACGCCCTCTGGACTGGCTCACCAGTGTCCTTGACAACAGGGTCAGCTCTAGCGTGCTGTTCAGGTGGGATGCAGGGCTTGCTGTCCTGTGTGCTGCAGCTGGTGAGGGGCAGGGCTAGTTCTCTAAGTCTCAGGATTCCAGGACTGGCTCTTTCACTTGCTGTAGGTAGCAGCAGGTAATGACTCAAGTTGTAGTAGAATCATGGGCCCAGAAATGGCCTTCAGCATCAGCTTAGACCTGGATGTCACTATGACCCTAGTGGCAGTACAGGGCACCAAGACCTGTATGGCTCTGGTGGAAGGCTAGCTCTTGGGTACAACACCATCTCAGCTTGGATTGGATCTGGTGCCTAATCCACAGGAAGGAATCTATTCCTGGTATTGTAAACCTGGTCAAATGTCTACACTGAGGGATATCATAGCCTGGGGGGGGCAAGTGCTCTTGTTCAGCTACATTGACACACACACACAAACTATCTTCCAAATATTTGTGTTTATGCCCATGGACAAATGCTTCTCTCAGCCTTAATCAGAGAAGCTACTCTTTCTAGTGAACAGTGATAAATATGTTGACTTAAGGCTATATAATAAGCAAAGGTTGATGCTGTGGCTTAATTCTCTTGCACACTGTAACGATTTGTTACTTGAATTAGTTTAATAAAATTCTGATTGTCCAGTAGCCAGGCAGGAAGTATAAGTAGAGTAACCAAACTAGGAGAATTCTGGGAAGAGGAAGGGCAGAGTCAGAGAGTCGTCAGTAAATGCAGAGAAGCAAGATGAGAATGTCCTACTGAGAAAAGGTACCAAGCCACATGGCTAAACACAGACAAAAATTATGGGTTAGTTTACATGTAAGAGTTACGTAGTAACAAGCCTAATCTATTGACTTAGCATTTATAATTAGTATAAGTCTCTGTATGGTAGTTTGGGAAGTGGCTGTTGGGTATTTGGGATTAGGAGGTCTGGTCAGGAAACATCAAACTCAGCTGAGTGCACAGCTATAAACAAGCATTTGTATTGTCACCTCTGAGGCTCACAGAATGTGTAGAAGAGAGGGTGGAAAGAAGAGATGAAGAAGGACTGCAAAATCTCATGTTCTGGACCTGACACAGCCGCTGAAATCACAAACCCATGGCAGCTGTTGGTGCTTCCACTCAGTCCGCAGAAGAGTAGGTCTATTGACAGTAAGGCATGTGGGGAGGAAGAGCTGGGGGGTGGCAGTCCCCACTGCTGAACTCTGTGCTACTGATACCCTGAAGGAGAGAGGGAGCCATTGTCTTCGGTTGTATATCCACTGGACTTCCCACAAAATTCCAATGGATCCTCTCAATCCAAGAGTTGCATCGTGTCCTGGTTAAACTAAGTGGCCCATTAAGCAAAACCAAAGGCCTGGAGTCTGGGGAAAATACAGAGATTGTGGCGG